>OVAP01003588.1:0-16327 GCA_900406295.1 Aurinia saxatilis
TGATTAAGAAATCAAAGAAACGCAGCTCTGATACCAACCTGGCGCAGCGTATAACCTAGATAATACTAAGTTAAGGATCAATCAAAAGCTTGTGAGACTTTTGAGACCTAGAAGCTAGCTTGTAGCTCAATCAAGAGGGTTTGAATCTCTTAAGACCTAGAGACTAGCTTGTAGCTCAATCAAGAGGGTTTGAATCTCTTGAGACCTACTTGGATCAATTAAGAGGAATTTAATCAACTCTTAAGNAATCAAATCAAAACAAGGGATAGAGAATACTATTCTCCCTCAAAAGCAAAAGCTCTCTTTATTAATCAATAGCAAACTTCTTAAGAATACAATAGGCCTAAAGCGGCTATTTATATAAAACCGCAAAACCCTAAAATGTAGAAAATCATAAAATAATAAAAGGAAATAACATAAATATTAAATAAATAAATAATAATGATATTTGGATAATTTCCAAATATCTTACTCCATAAAAAATACAGTGAAATACAACTCATACACAATAAAATCCAAATCTTTTAAAATACGTTAAAACACAAGTTTCAGTAACATCTTGTAAATAAGCCGAGATAGACATCCACTTTGCTTGACCAAAAACGACATCCACTTTGTTCGGGAATGAGTTCCTCTTGGTCAGACTAAACTCCATGTTCCTTCAAAATCATTATCGATGATATCTTCACGATAAGAACCACCATATTTACTGTACTTAGACTTCTGACACAGTTTTGAGTTGCATGCGATAAAATTTTGGATTGCTTGAAGAAAATAATATAAAATTCAAATATTGCTTCTTAAATAGCATTACTCCTGAAGATGACTAGTTTATAAAATGTCTTGCTTTTCTTTTATAATGCTTTGATTTGTGTCTTAAGATTATGATGTTGATTACATGAACGAGTGAGGTTACAAAAAGAATTTAAAGGAAGTGCTAATAGAGAAGAATCAAGGCAAGAAAACAAGATGTTTACCGAAGTGCTAATAGACCTTGGGTAAGTCCGCTACGAGTTGGTTAATTGTTGTCCCTCTCCGTCCGGATTGAAATTCTCCTACCTGATTATTGTGGTTGTTCTCGACCAAGGTAGAAAAATAGGCTTCAACGGTGGTCAGTGGTGTAGAAGTAGGATGTTAAGGGATATCTAGCCGGAGGTTATCGGGGATAGGCTCAATGGGTGTCTAACGGCGGTCTTCCTGAGTGGTTAGGGTCGGCTCCTCAACCTGTTTGAGGAGGTCGTCGGTTCCCCTCCCACTCCATCTCTTCCCTAGCCATCGTTGACTACATGGCAATGATCCACCAGAAACCCTAATTTGGGCGGCGCTATCGCCAAAAACATTGCATATCATCACCAATTAGCTGATAACAATAATTCTCACATCTATACATATGGTTCTTACGTGCGCACTATTTGACGTGCTCTTTGTTAACATAACTAAGGTCAATTTGAAGTTTGTAACTCTTTTCAATACTTTGGTTCTTTGGTACCAACACTTTAGTTGAAGACGAATATGTAATTTGGGTTTTTTTCCCAAGGTTTCTTATAGGTTTCATGACATTTTGGTGTTTAGGAGAATATCTTTGTATTTTATATGTTGAAGAATTGTCAAAGTGTTATAGTTGCAGAGGAAAGACTCTACCTCGTCCAGAGGGTTTGAAGTAAAGAAGCAAGTTGTACCAGGTTCAATTTGGTCAAACGGTAATTGGTTTTGGTTTACTTCGGTTATGTCTCGGTTTAATTGTAACGGCCTAAACGGATAAGGATTTATCTGTAAGTGCCTTTATATCAAACACATTGTGTTCATTGGTGTACACATAGCTTTCTCGCCATTAACAAGAGCTCGAAAAACTTTTGACCTAGTGAAATGCGGGAGGATCTAGCCCCAGGAGACTAATTTAGGAAGGGCTTCCTAAAATATTGGTGAGGACTTCCTAAAATATTTTTAAATAGTCATTTACAAAAATTTAGGAAGGACTTCCAAAAATATTGGTAAGATTTCACAAAAAAAGGAAAATGGAAAAAAAAAATTGAAATCAAAATTTTTTTGAAAAAATTGATTTTTAAAAAAATTATATATAATTATTAATTAATTTTAATTATAGATGAAACAAAAATCACAAAAGGAAAATTATGTCTTTATTTACTTAAGAAATATTTTTCTTCCTAATGGTATTTTTGTCCACTAAACATTATTTAGTGGTATCCTAGTGATTTTCTTATAATAATACAAGTTACTAATTTGAGAATCACAAATATACCCAACTTTCCATATCCACTAACCACATATAACCACCATTTTTTTTTAATCACATATACCCACCTTTTTTATTTTAATACCATTATACCCTTAATTTACCAAAGTTATTTTTCATTATAAATGATATATTTTCTAGGATTTATGAATTTAAGATTTAGTAAAATTATAGAGTTTATGATTTACTTAGGGTCTAAGATTTAAAGTTAAACCCTTGTAAACTTAGGGTTTAACTTTTAATAACTGTTAAGGTTTAATTTTTATGATTTAAGGTTTATATTTTAGGGAGTTAAAGTTTATTAGGGATGGAAAGACTTTTGGGGTTTGGGATTTTTAAACCCTAAACCCTAGATCCTAAACTCTAAAACCCCATAAATGGTTAATATTTAGATAGGAGTATCTTAGACTTCTTACAAGAAAAATAATTAGGGGGCTTAACCACATATACCCATTTTTTTATCTCATTTATCACATATACACACCTTCCTTTTTTTTAGTTATTTTTCTTGTAAGAAGTCTAAAATACGCCTATTAAAATATTAACTATTTATGGGGTTTTAAAGTTTATGATCTAAATTTTAGGGTTTAAAAACCATAAACCCTAAAATTCTAAACCCTAAAAAGTTTTCCCACCCCTAATAAACTCTAACCTCCTAAAATATAAATCCTAAATCCTAACAATCAAACCTTAATAGTTATTAAAAATTAAACCCTAAATTTATAAGGGTTTAACCCTAAATCCTAAACCCTAAGTAAATCATAAACTCTATAATTTTACTAAACTCTAAATACTAAAAGCCTAAATTCTAACAAATATATCATTTATAATAAAAATAGCTTTGGTAAATAAAGGGTATAATGATATTAAAATAAAAAGGGGTGAATATATGTGATTAAAAAAAGGGTATGGTTATATGTGGTTAGTGTGTATGTAAAGTTGGATATATTTGTCATTCTCTCAATAATTAAAAGGAAGGAAGGAAGGTGCGTATATGTGATTAATGATATAAAAAATGGGTATATGTGATTAAATTCCAATTTAAATGGCAGATTTTAAAAGTACCACATTTTGAAGTTTTAATTCCACAAAATACCAATAAAATATTTATTTTCCGAAAATACCACCAAAAGTTTTTAATGTTCCAAGAATACCACAAAACTTAAATTAAACTCTAGACACTCAAAATTAAATCATAAACCCTAACCTTTGAAAACTAAACATCAAATCTAAAATTGTTCCAAATAAAAATAATAATTATAACCCTTAAAAATTATTTTTACTGTTTGTGATATTTTCGGAATTCATAAACTTTTAGTTGTAATTTTGGAAAATAAAACTTATAGTAGTATTTTTGGAAATCACCTTTCAAAGTGTGGTATTTAGAGAATTTATCTAATATAAAATAGGTAAAATATATAAAAATATATCACTGTAAATATATTAGATTTTTGAGAGAATGACAAATATACTCAACTTTACATACTCACTAACCACATATAACCACACCTCTTTTTTTAATCATATATATCCACCTCTTTATTTTAATACCATTATATCCTTCATTTATCAAAGCTATTTTTCATTATAAATGATATATTTGTTAGAGTTTAGGATTTTAGGATTTAAGGTTTAGTAAAATTATAGAGTTTATGATTTTCTTAGAGTTTAGGATTTAGGGTTAAACCCTTATAAACTTAGGATTTAATTTTTAATAACTATTACGGTTTAATTGTTAGGATTTAGGGTTTATATTTTAGGAGGTTAAGGTTTATTAGGGGTGGGAAGACTTTTTAGGGTTTAAGATTTTAGGGTTTAGAGTTTTTAAACTCTAAACCCTAAATTATAAACCTTTAAACCTCATAGATAGTTAATATTTAAATAGGAGTATTTTAGATTTCTTACAAGAAAAATAACTAAAACGAAGGAAAGTCGGTATATGTGATTAATGAGATAAAAAAAAATTGGTATATGTGGTCTAGCCCCTAGATTTTTAATTGATGACCCATATAATTATGATATGTGTAATTAGATTCTAAAATATAATTATCACAACTATTTAAATTTATTTTAGTATCATATGTAATCAATTACATAATAATAAAAATCATATATTATTATTATCATGTCAATTTACAATTTTTAACTTTTTATACTAAATAAAAACAAAAATATTTAACCACATATACCCACTTTTCCATACCCATTAACCATATATACCCACAACCTTTTTCTTATTCACATATACCCAATCTTTTTTATTTAAATACCATTATACCCTTCATTAACTAAAACTATTTTTCATTACAAATTATAGGATTTAGAGTTTAGTAAAATTATAGAATTTATTATTTACATAGGGTTTAGGATTTAGGGTTAAACTCATATAACATTAAGGTTTACCTGTTAAGATTTAGGGTTTAGATTTTAGGGGAGAGTTTAGATTTTAGGGGTTAGGGTTTATTAGGGGTGAAAAGATTTCTTGGGGGTTAGGATTTTAGAGTTTAAGGTTTTTAAACCCTAAACCCTATATCTTAAACCCTAAAATCTTATAAATAGTTCATATTTAATAGTGATACTTTAAATTTTTTACAATGGAGGAAAGAGAATGTGGATATATGTGATTAATGGGTATCATAAGTGAGTATATGTGGTTAAACCCCATTAAAAAAATTCTTATACTCAATTTTCTTAATCTGAAACTATTTTGATAAAATATTTATGTGTTTTTTTTTTTGAATGTTTGATATAAAATGTGTTGTATTGTAAATATGATAATTTATAAACACGGCTAGTTTTTCTTTTTTAGTAGGATATTGTTGTTTTTCTTCTTTTTTTGTTGTTTTTCATGATCCTTCTTTAAACTAAATATTTATTGTTCTTTCCTTTTTAAAATTGAATTACATATGAATAAAATTATATTTTATTATCATGTTAATTTACAATATTTAAATTTTTATAATAATTTGTTTTAATCTTTAACTATTTTGATATCTTAAAAAACATTATGTTTTTGTTGAACGTTTGATAAATTTTTTGTTGTAGTGTAAGTATGAAGTTATTAACAAGACTAATTTTCCTTTTTTTATTAATTTATTGTTGTTTTTTATTTTCTAAATTTTCTTAATATTATTTTTGTTTTGTTTTTAAAATATAGTTTTATACAAATAATTATTTGTCTTTTTCTGACCAATCAAGATTTTAAGAAATTTTTTGACGTGTTAAGATCCCGTGAAACACCCTCAATTTTATATAGTAAGATATGCTCCTAACCTAGTCAGGAATGAAGAATGATTAATGTAAACTTTGGAAAGTAATGTGCAAAGTAATGTGCACTATTTTCATGACTTTTCGGACAACCCTTACCAGGGTAAACATGATGTAATAGGGACAAGAAACTACATGGAGAAAGTTTTTCTAGAAACAAAGTATCTAAATACATATCAACTTAAGCATACCACAACAAATTATTTTGCAAAATATTATTCCTAGATTACTACCGTGCCTCGTAAAGATATTCATCGCATATCTATTTAGTTCTTCGTGGTAAAAAAGCAGGTGAAGAAGATAATGGAGAAAGACGAATATTAGTGTAAGACTTTTTGGTTCCCATTATACATGATTAGGGAAAATGGTTAAAAAACCTCCACTTCTTAGGGGTGTAATAGATCATTTATTTGGAGTTATTTGTGTGATTTGACAAAATGTTATTAAAACATGTATTTTAATTTTTTTTTAAAAAAATCAGTGTTATTGGACTAGTGATTTTAACAAACACCATCAAATTCGGTGTCATTAGAAATATTTTAATCATTTGGTTTTAAGTTATTTTAGAGTGTTTTAAATGATTTTTTAGTTAAAAATGGAAATACTCAAATCACATGGTTTTAGGTGGAATTTGAGGTGATTATATTAAAACTCTTTCAAATCATCAAAACTTTCCAAAACCTCATTACACATCAAACCAGACCAAACTCATTATCCAATTAAATGTGTTCATTTAATACCTAAACTTTTAAAATTTTCTTTTTAATCATCCAAAAACACAATTCTTAAATTAAAGAGAAAAATACCTAGGATAACTAATAGGACTGATATTTTATCACTTTTCACTATGAATTTCAAGTACTTTTGATGGCAAACCCAAATGATTATGGACAATTCTCGCTTAAATAAAAAATACGGTATAAGAAGAGGATGATCGGATGAAAATGATGTCCAAATTAGATTGAAGTGAATTTTGGAGACAAGCAAGCCACGTGAACTATCTAGTACATGGGCTTGGAATCAAGTTATTCGACCAAATAACCCTGGAGTTATGACCCAGACATTAAAGAGAAATCTTCTGAAGCGCATTACTCTTAAGGCCCAATCGACCGATTGAAGTAACTATAATCGATCGATCAGGAAGTGAGTAACTTCAAAAGCTTCTAAAAACGAGACAGAATCACTCCATATATTCGAGCAATATCTGAAGACAACAGAAAATACTCATAAGATAACAAAATGGATCTTTCTAGAAGGAATCGATCAAATATTCCTTTGGTAATCGATCATAAAAGATAAACTCAAATATTCTAATCCTCTTTAGCTGATTCATCTCTATCTTCACTTAAGCCATTAGACATCCTCCACCCTCTATATAAAAAGACTTCTCATCTCGAAAAAAGGTATGCCTCTCCATCCCATCTAAACTCTATAAAAGACTACTTTGTCTTCAAAACTCCCTTGTATTTGAATGGTCGTCCTTTTATATTTTCTTTGCGTTAGTCAATGTATATATACTTTAATGACTTAAATGTATGTTTGCTTTGGTGGTAAATGGAAAAAGCAACAATAACAAATACTTGAGACGTTTACCCATCAATACCAAATGTCCTTACAGATACAGTACCAAAATTGCAAAGAACTACAAGCTATATTCCAGTTTTACTATTTGAGATTAATATGGCTAGAGACAGATTGATTCTGTATTACAAATCGAAAGGCCCGGGTACTCTCACCTTGTCTTAAAATTGGTTCAAAAGGGCTTCTGAAACTTTCCATGAACCCAAACTCGGTACATGTTCTTACCCTTTTTCCGATTGACTGCTTTGACACAACAATATTCAAGCTCAACCTGAAGACACGATGAAAATATCAGAGTAGTTACTCCAATCATAACAAAGAAGAGGAAGAAGAAGAGGGAAGGTTGACCTCAATGAATCCAGCATCTGTAAATAGTTTCCTGACAGTGTCGAGACAAAAGAAATAGGAAAGGGTTCCATCTGAGCGCAGGTATTCCCTGAACGCGATACGTTTCTCTGGCCCAAACCGCAGCATAGTCATGTCATATAAGCCTGAGTGTTGAGCCTATTAGTTTCTGTTTGAGTGTATAACATATGTGATCAAGCTAGTAATGGAGATTCAACAATTACCATAATCTCTGAACAAGAGCAGACCACCAGGTTTCAGCACAGCAAAACATTCCTTGATAGCTTTGGGCATCCTTTGTTTAGGCACTGCTGACAATGTGAAAATCTGACATAACATCAAAAAAAGGGGGTCAAATTCTAGTGAACATATATCCTGTCACCACATGAGTGAAAAAACACAAACCAGAGTGATAAAATCGAGGCCGCAAATGCAAAGTGAACAGTGAGAGTTGAGAGGCATGGGTTTGTTTCGGCAATGATGACATGCCAGCCAATTGGGGAATTCAGAGGTCGAAAAGTCACAAGAGAAAGAATGGAAGTTGTCAAGGGCAGCAATAGCGCGATGAATGTTGTCTTTGGTTCTGAGCAGAGCCTCGCTGCTAGAATCGCAAGCGTAGACGGTAATGTTGTTGTTTCCACTGCAAGAAAGCAAAAGATGTATAGCGGAGAGATTAAGCAGGAAAGTGATTAGGTGAGTGGAGTATTACCGCAGAATCGGAAGCACTGTACTGCCATTGCCACAGCCGACTTCTAAGAGTTTGGGGTTGTCCTCACAGGAAACTAGCTCAGGGAACTCCTTCAACAAATACCTTCTTTCCTTGAAGAATTTGCCGGAAGAGTGACGGGCGTGGAAATCTTGCCACGCCTGCGAATCTGAATCTGGCGGGATCGAGGAATCTTGGCAGCTCAGGTGGTGGGAGAGACAAGGATCAGTCTCCACCAAATTCTTCACAAATTCCCATTCGAAGTCTTTGGAATGGTACTCTCCTGCTTCCATCTCCTCGCAAACGATGACTTACCGCCGACTTAATTTAGCACCGTCTGAGTCAATATAAAACTCTACCAAAATGTATCATGGTGATTAATTTCCTACTACATTAGTACATTAGTGGTCAGCATCTTTTGTGTGTACTGTGATTTTGATTTATATCTGATATAAAAATAATAAATTATTAATACGAATGAATAACAGAAGATAAAAATAATTGTAATGATAACATAAACTAAGAAAAATTATAAAAAATTTCTTTGAAAACGAAGTTTGTAGTTTGTTTCTGGACCTTCCTATCCTTGTATGTTATAAGTATTTTGATTTCAAGTCTCGACTTCACTAAAAAAAAATACAATATATAGCTGATCATGAGAAAAAATATGTCTAGGTAAAAACAATCCTACATGTTCCAGAGATTGTCTTTGGCTCTTACTAATCGTCATTGCAAAAGCCAAAGTGACTACGGAAACTGTCTTCGTCGCATGTTGTACAGCAACTCATTTGAGGTATGAGAACAGGTTCATTGGGCACATATTCACTTCCACCGATGATCTTAGCGTGTATAACGTGCTTCGTCATTTGCATGATGATAAGTTTAGTCCCATTACACAATCCACCCTTCGGATCAATGTTACGAAGACACATGATCGGAGCACCAACCTTAAGCTTTAATTTATGCTTTGGTAGTCCAGGGTAATTAACATCGTCTCGAGGTCCTTTTGTTGCTGGCGCAATGCTATTAGAGCTCCAGTAAACTTTTTTATCACCTAGGATATAAGACATAATCATTAAATTTAGCAGTTGCTATTAACGTTTTGAAAGTTATTGGAACCATCATGCACAACTAGAAACAAAGTATGAAAGTAGAGGTTTGGCTAAATACCTGGCAGTTGTTAAGCATGAACTTGTTGATAGTGCACACGTCGTCATTTGTAGGACATAAAATTGCCTTGTCAGTGAAAAATTTAGGATCGTTTGAACCTTTAAAGTTCTTCCCATAAATGGCATCGACAATTGATTCAACTAGATCTCGACATTCAGTTATCAGCAAATCCTCTGGAGTCAACAACTCCGTCATTTGGTTCAACCTTTTTCAATTTTTAGAATCCTATCCGAATACTTCTGAAGTTGTGCAGCCTCCAAATCGGATTTAGCAGCTCGTAACCTTATGTTCTTCGTTAGAGTTAGTAGCTTGCAATGTTTCAAATGGACGATGAATTTATAGCTGCAAGGACTGTTTGAGATCTTCCTCCACCATTAATGACTGGTAGGATCTGCCTAAAATCACCTCCAAAAACAACGACTTTTCCTCCAAAGGGTAGATGGCTCTGCTTTTTATTAAGATCACGCATTGTTTTATCCAAATTTTCAAAACAATGTCTACTTATCATTGGTGCTTCATCCCAAACTATTAGTCTTGTCTGGTTCAATAGTTCTACGAGATCAGACCCTGGTGTAATATTGCATGAGGTGGAATCATCAAGATTCAAAGGAATCTTGAACCTTGAATGTGATGTTCTACCACCTGATAACAAAAGAGCAACAATTCCACTTGATGCAGTGTTTACTACAGTTTTACCCTCTGACCTTAGAGTTGCTGATAGTATGTTCCAGATGAAGGTTTTACCAGTACCGCCAAAACCGTAGAGGAAAAATAATCCACCCCTGTTTTTCAAAACAGCATCTAATATGGTTTGGAAGACGCCTCTCTGCTCATCTGTAATCATCCCCATTAATCTATTAAACTCGAGTTTTCGAGCCTCCCTGTTATAACTTTTCTCATCATCTATTAGACGATTTCCTTGGTAGATCTCGAAATCATCTAGTTTTGGCATCTTTTTCCATTTCGATAAGGACTTCCCACTCTCGACTAATATATCTTCAATGTCACGGAGTGCAATATATTTTAGCTGACCCTCCGACAAAATCAAATCTATAATAGACATTGTAAAAAAAAAATCAATATATTAGTAAACGTAATTTTCGAATCAGAACGAACAATATATAAAAGAAAGTGCACTCGGTCAGTTATGATCTTACTTGGATTTCTAGCGTCTCTTCTTGAGTTTTAAAGTATATCATGGGTCAAATATTCCCAAGTCTTCTCCCAAACTACTTCAGGCTGTGAGACAGTATTAACCATAAGCATAACTGCGAAGAACTTTCTTAAAAACGACGCCATTCCCCAATTGCTGGCATCTATACCGTTAATATACTCTTTGTCGTCATCAAGCAGCTTCATAGCTTCACAACACTCTAGGAATGAATCGTACACCACACCATCATGTGTCCTTATTTCTTCGAATGAGGTTGGACCTTTAACATATTTCAGCAAGATTCTAAGATAGTAAAACTCTTCAGCACATGGATGTACATTTGCGATTCTTCCAATATCGTAACCTGCCTTTCTCGGTTTCCATTCCCTCTCCTTCGGATGCCATGTGAACCTCGTAGGAAACTGAGCATATGTCATTTTTTTTGCAATTGCAGGATGTTTCAGACACGTTTCCATCCATATTGTGAACATCGATTCCTTGGCAGTCCGCTTGTTGATGATTGTCTGAGGATCTTCGTTTTCATCATAATAAATCATTTGCTCGTTTGGGAGGTGGAAACCTAACCTTTCAACACTCATATTCCTCCACTGAGTTGGAAAGGCTACAATTCTCCAAGTCGCTTCACAAGCAGAGACATACCTACGAAATTGGAAAACATGTAGTTATAGTATTAATCTCCATTTTTATCAAGTATAAAAGCATGATAAACAAAGAAATATGCTCGTTCTACGTAAATTCAAATGTTTACTACGTAAAAAATTCCATCTAAATTAGATAAACAAAACAAAGATAAAGCTTGAGAGAATACTCTCTTTCTATACCAAAAACATGTGTACATACTTACAATGAAATGAGAAATGAGCTTATATAGGCTCAATTTACAATTTATCAAATAAATAAACATAAATGAAAAAGCAATCTAAATAAATACAAAAATCAATTACTAAATAAATTTTGAGGATTTTCTTGCAATCAGTAGCTTTATTTTGATTGATTCTTTGTATCTAGAAACTTTTTTGATATATCCATGATTTGATTGTCTTCTAGAATATTCTTTAAAATTTGGGCTTGATTTTTATTGATTTATTTGTTGATGTCGGATTCCCATGTTTGCATCATTATCTCCTTCTTCAAAAGGTTTTGTCTTCAAAACCAAAATCATAATTTTTTTTCATTTTTTTTAATTTTTATTAAAAAGGATTTTTTTAATTTATAGAAATTAAATATAACAAAAAATTAAGAAACGTTTTTTTTGTTTTACAAAAGAAAACAATAGAAGAGAATGAAAACAGCTTTTTTTTTTTATCAAATGGGAGAAACAAACAAAAACTTTAAGGTAAACAAAGAGAGTTATTTTATAATGGATTTTTTTAAACTTTATAAAAAAGAATGAATAACAATACAAAAAAAAATAAAAAAATTAAATAGAAAATTTAAGATTTTTTTAAACTTTAAGATTTTTTTTTTTTGAAAAGTTTATAGAAAATTTTAAAAATGTCTTTTTCACATTTTTTTAATAATAAATAACAAAATTAAAAAAAAATAACTTTTAGAATTTTTTTTCGGAAAAGAAAACGAAACCAAAATGAAAACACTTACGGATAGGACCTTCGGCTCTGATAACAGATGATATAAGAATGGGGGCCAATGTTTAGGATGATGGATTGATGGGAAGCAACAAGCTGGCGGTCGCTGAGGAGGTAGATATAATGGCTTCACAAGCTGGCGATCGCTTCTCTCTTGTGAAGATTTGATGGTCGAAGATGGAGATCTGACATGATGACGTTCGCTTCTCTCGTGTGGGATCGAATGATGGATTTGATAGTGAATCGAAGATCTCCACTCAAAGGTGTGAAAGCCTTAGTGATGAGATCACAAATATAGACCTTAGTGAATCCACACAAAGGACGTAGATTCAAACATTTACTAAGTATTCCATCTAACTTAGATAAACAAAACAAAGCCAAAACTTTATAGAGAACTCTCTTTCTATTCCAAAAATATGTGTACATACTTACAACAAAATGATAAATGAGTTTATATAGGCTCAATTTACAATTAATCAAATAAATAAACATAAATGCAAAAATCAATCTTAATAATTACAAAAATCAATTACTAAATAAATTTTGAGGATTTTCTTGCAATCAACCTTTATTTTGATTGGTTCTTTGTATCAAGACACTTTCTTGATATATCCATAATTTAATTGTCTTCTAGAATATTCTTTAAAATTTGGGCTTGATTTGCATTGATTTATTTGTTGATGTCGGATTTCCATGTTTGCATCAAAAGGCTGCTCTAATCCCTTCCCAAGTGCGAAGAGATGTTGGAGGTAGAGCCTTGAGCCACTTCTCTACCTTATCAGTAAGTGAGAAGGGAAAGAGCACACACATGTTGTAGTCACTAAGAGCGTCATTAGTGATGGTGTTGCACATATGTTCATAATAATCGATATGATCTATCGGGTTCTCATGAACATGGCCATGGAACTGATTTTGCTTCACCAATTCATTGTTCTGACCAAGGACACGAGCATGACATATGGCTGCTCGGTTTGAGTAGAAGGAATGTGGAGTATCCGAAGCTCCAATTGTGACAGACCGCTGAGGATTAGTGCGCAGCTGTTTTAATTCCTCCTTCATCTTCCTCATCTGTTCAAGGAGAAAAGCATTGTCAATTTGATAAGGCATTATGGCTGTTTAACCTGAAATATAAAAGAGAAAACAAAAAAAGAGAGGAACACATATGAGCAAAAGGGAATGGGTCAAGAGGAATGATTTGCGGAAACTTCACACAAGAAGGAGCGGTCATTACAATTCCACATTCTCCTCTATGCGTCGGCGGTCTTCTCTCGGATCCATAGGTTGGAAAAAAGGTTTATCTCAATTGTTCTCTTAATTGAACCGGTTTAATCGTCATCTTACTCTATCTCCTTTTCGGTTTGATTAAAACCATGTAAAATTGGTGAACCGGTACAAATCAAAACCCACATGTATTTATGGTTTGTTACATGAAAAAGCTGATCAAATTGAATTAGAGCTAATAAGAGGGTTGATTCGATAACAAGTAAAAGTATTAGCTTAATCACGGTATACTCTCGAGAGATAAGCATGGTTATAGATCAATCTGAGTGAGAAGATATGAGGATAATACAATTCATAGCTGCTAAGATAAGTAATTCCTCGATAAAACACATAGAGGCTAATATAAGTAACTTATTATCCAACATAAGTGTGATCAAAACGATAAAACAGTGTTATCCAAACGAAAGAGTGAGCGAGAGCTAACAAGAAGGTTAGTCCGATAGAAAAAAGATCAACTTAACCAAATAAGCATGATTGTACATAAAACTGAGCGAGAAGATATCAGGATAATATAATTCGTACCTGCTAAGATAAGTAATTCCTCGCAACAAATCATGGATGCTAAGATAAGTAACTTATTATCTAACCTAAGTGTGATCCAAACGAGAGAGTAAGATGGGGACGACATTGGAGTTAACAATAGTGGTTTATATAAACATGAGTGTGGTTTATATAATTTGTTGGTGTTACATTAAAAATCTGATCAAATGGAATGAGAGTTTACAAGAGGTTTAATTTGATAACAAGTACAAATATTAACTTAATCATGGTATACTCGCGAGTTATAAACATGATTCTACAACAACCTGAGCGAGAAGATATCAATATAATACAATTTACATTAACGTCTAAGTAGTTAAAGTAAGCACAACAATGCGACATATATCCAAAAGCTTCCATGGTAGACAGCATGGACCACTCAAATTGGTGTTGGTTGATTCCTCCTTCTTCAAAAATAATACCAGAGCAGATTATGGAGGAAACAACAACCTGAAAAAGATATAATGGCGAATTGATCAGCTTGATAACTAATAAGCTAGCAGATAATTTAACTAAGGAACTGGTTATCAACAACAAATGTTGTAAAAATAACTACTGGGATAATTGAACACTTAGCCAAGGTTATCGGTTAACAAGGTTAACGGTTAGCAAGTGATATAACTATTAGAAACCCAAATAGGATAACTAATCTCTTTGCTAGATAATGTTTCTCTTTTCCGGTTATCATCAGCAGATAATAGACACCTACGAGGAGATTGGTTATCATCGGCAGAAAATATAAACAATTGTTAAGCTAACATATCTATTAGCAAATTAATGTAGTTATTTACTATACACTATAATTATTTTTAGAAATCACCAACCAAAAAATCATAAAATTTTTACCACAAGCTTCCAGAAAAATAAGTTGTTATCGGATATGGTGATCGATTGTAGTTAATTAGCAAGACATGGTAATATAAACTATGCAAGCAACTAAGATAACCTAACTATTAGCTAGATAATGTTATTCCTCTCTAGATAAAAAACAATCTACATTACCTTTTAAAAACTCTTGTTAGCAGGGTAAAAACTTAAGATAGATAATCTTTATGAGTTATCCCCAATAAGTGAAAATGTACTAAAATACCTACTAAGATAACAAGGGATTTAGCATTATACTAATCCACTTACGCAGCCTTGCGACTATACTAGAATTTTAGCTAACAACAGTTTTAACGACTATGCTCTCTATCTAATTTGCCAAATAATTTCGGAAAACATGAATTAACCCCAATCATTGTCTACAAATAATTTACACACTAACCTCTCCGGTCTTGTTAAGTGTGCGTGCATTGGCAAGATTTAAAGAAATTTGCAACGACTCGTCCACGATACCCTTTTCCTCAGAATCCATATATTCAACTCCAGCCCTAACTGGAGTATCTTGAATCGCATGATCGACTTCAAGAAGAACCACGAGGGTTTGTTAGGTATGTTGATTATTCTCCCCAGACTCGATTGCCGGATTCTCTAGATTTATTCCTCAAGAGCGTTTAGTGATCACCCAAAGGCTCTTCTCCGACAGCGAAAAACCTCTTTGGTAAAACGAGATCCTCCGTCTCCTACTGACACATATAAAAATTGAAAAAAAGAACAAAATTATAGAAAGATTTGAAGAAGGAGAAGATGCAGTTTGCCTAATAAAAGAGAGAACTGATTTGATTTTTTTTTTGGGAATTCTAAACTAAAAAAAGATGTCTCACGTTTTATTTTATTGATCCAATTAAAAAGATTTCTTTTGATGTATTATAATAAAAAAATTAGTTCCCTAACACAATAAAAAAATTATAGATCTCCAACACTGAATGTCATATAAGACTATTAGAGCATCCACATTGCATATTTCAATGTGGTGTGTTCTCATCTCATACAAAATTAGAAATATAATAAAATAAATATTAAAATATGAAATAGATCTTTAAATAAATTTTGTGGGTCTTCAGATGTGTCCGTAAAATATTTTTTAGAAGAATTATTTTATTTAAAGACCGATATTCATCTTTCTCTCCATCTTCTCAGTACAAAGAACAACTTCTAGATCCAAACTTTCTGGTGAAAATTTCATCGGTATCCGGCAATTAGCCGGTGCCGAGTGGTCTATTATTGTAAATTAAGTAGATTTTGTTTCCTTTGAGCTTAGTCTGAGTCTTCAGCTTTTGATTCCGATCTAGATCGGTTGTACTTCCGGACTTGTTCCGGATTCAAATCCGATATTAATCGGTTTTGTTTTTCACTTTCTTGGCTTTATATGCTTCTTCAGTAGTTTGGAAGAAGCAAAATCCCGGTGTTCTATTCTATCACTCTTCCGTCCTTAACTCTTTTTTCTCTTGTGAANTTTGGAAGAAGCAAAATCCCGGTGTTCTATTCTATCACTCTTCCGTCCTTAACTCTTTTTTCTCTTGTGAATAAATCTTCACCTT
>OVAP01003589.1:0-10403 GCA_900406295.1 Aurinia saxatilis
ATTAAGAAAAACTTCTATTCTCTTAATATTTAGATACCTCCTAAATATTAACTTTACTTCATCTTCTCTTTATGATGACTTGCTCTTCAAGTCATATTCAAGCTTAAAACAACACTAACTTAATAATCTTCGAGGTTAGACAACATTGTCTGTTTCATCTTCTTCCTCGAGACTCTCCTATACTTCTTAGGGTCTAGCCGTGGTTCAGCTTTTTTCTCACCCATCTCCCCCACCTTGTACCTGCGTCCAAGTTTCCCTGATTAATCCATATTTGAGATATCGGAAGAAAGCAGAAGAATCCAACAGTATACCTCACATGACCTTCCCTTTTGGTTCCATGCTTCCTAAGTTGAGACTCCTCCCGGATTCTGATCTCATCAAGCAGTTGTAAGTAATAAGTATACCTTTCCCAATCACATCCTGTTTCCTCAGTCGTGTTGCTCCGTATCTATAAGGAAAAAAGGGTTTACGAACGCATCACGACCAGTCCATATGGAAACTGAAAACAAGCCAAAGGGTACAAACAAACCTCAGGAAAACACGAGGCGAGTGATTGCTCTTCAACTTTCAGCAACTTATACTTGTTAAACCCAGGAGTGTCAGCGATATATCCACCTTGAGAGAGCGGAAGTAACGATACATTAGACGTTGTATGTTTACCTCTACCGCTGCTAGCTGAAACTTCACGTACACGCTGATCTTTAAACCACTTTCTACCTAATTTCTGAATATGACGATGGGCAAGTCATGAAGATATGGTAAGAAAAGCTGCCTATGTACACAAAAGGCTTTTTAGGCTTACATGCACAAACACATTTCCGTCTTGGGTAGAAGCAGCAATGCTACTTCTTATTATGTTGATTAAGCTAGACTTTCCCACACCACTAGGCCCAACAATCACAGACGTTCGATTTCGCAGGATGTCTCCAATGGCATCAAGTCCGACTTGAGTTGCCACACTGCAAAAGAATGGTTCATAATTCCATCCACGCAATCTTATCTTCCAAGACTCCAATTCCTGAAAACAAACCCTAATCAAATCCTGAAATGGAGTACGTATCTAAAATGAACAATCCTCATTTACCTCTGGAGTGACGAGTTCACATTTGTTAAGAGCAAGTGTGACTGGAATCCCAGTGGACTCGGCTTCCACCAAGAACCTAGTGAGGGTGAATGGGTCCAGTTTGGGTTGAACCAGAGAGAAGAGAACCAGCAAGTGGTCCACATTAGCCACGGGTGGATGAGGAACCTCCGAGCGTCTTTGCAACACTTTCTTAATCACTCCACTCCGATGAACCCAATCGATACACCCCACCAGAACCTTATCTCCAACCAGAACTCTCGTCCCCAACTTCTTAAGCAATGCTTTCACCATGCAAAGCAGCTCAACGCCAGTCTTAGACGAACAATCATCTCCCTCGGCTACTTGGTCCACAATGACGCGCATAAAGTTGGCTTGGGCGGTGGCGACGGTACCGATGGCCTCAGACTTTAAGAGCGGATATTCGGTTTCCGCAAACAAGGACCTGAGAATAGTCTTGTACGGCTGTGGCATTGTAGAAACATTAGGGTTATGACGTTTCGCTGAGACTGGGAGAAGATGAAAGCTGCCGCGGATTGTTGCTCCAACTCCGCGATGGATTGTGGCCAAAGCGGCGGAGATAGAAGATGTATGCATACTGACTTTAGGGCAGGACAAAAAATACATTGAGATCTACTTAACTTTGTGATTGATAGTTTAGGGAAGTAGATTTTGAAGAATATTGTGTCTCAACATTAGGATATACATTATTTCGAATCACAAAAATTTGATCAACTCTCTTTTTTTATATTATCCCGTCATCTCACACTTCTGGCTCAAGTTCAAACTACCTCTAGTTATATAATTTTTGCTCAAATTTAACGGAGATTAGTGAAACTTAACGTTTAGGAGACTACTCGTTTGTAATTCCGGGATTTCTTCTGAAAACACATCAGTCAAACTTCTCAAATAACTCTAAACTCTGCAACAGCGCTTGGTAAGTCTTGTATATTTTTTTTCTGAAAACAAAACTTCTTTGCAAAAATCTATGTCCTTGAGTCTTTTGCAAGCTGATATGTCTCCGAGAAGACCAAAGATTTCAATATGCACTCTTTGTTACCAGAAAGAAGCTTGCTTGGGAGTCGGTGTGGACAGTAGTTGTGGTGATTTCTTTTTCTTTTGCTTTTTCAAGGATGAATTTGATAGCCATAGTCTCTGCTATTAAGGCTGAGTTGACATTTTGTCGAGCTTCAGTGAAAGTTTCCGGAACTTCCGTACCTGCTATTGCGATTGTACCACCAAGTCCGCAAGTTTTAAGTGATGGATTCCAGGCTGCATCAGAGTGGATTTGAAACAGAGTTTGTGGTGGTGGGGGATCAAGTTTTCTGTTAGTTGCAGGGGCTGAGCGGACGAGGCATTCTTGTGCGTTTGTCAAGCTTTAACATCGAGTATAGCTGCTATTAAAGTTTCTAGCTAGCTATATTCTCAAGCAATATCTATACCTCCAAAAAACAAAAACATCAAACGCCTAAAATACAACAACAACAAACGTTCCACGCATGAATTATGAAAGCAGAGAATCCAAAATTAACCTCTGGAGTAGGTACACCTTTCGATTCCAATATATCAGACGGCATTGTACAACTGATAACAAAGTATCACAGAGATCAGACCTCTTTCAACAGAACGTCTTATATACAAAAAAAGTTCATAGTCTCATGGCTTAACCATTGATAAAATAGGAGATTGTGAGAATGCCACATGTGTATGAACCATGAGCATACATTAAAAAAAGGTCTAGATTATATCCAAACTGAAACTAGCCAATATATGGCACCAGAGATACTGTCAATCCAAACCAAGACCTAATTCTACACTTTCTAGAGCTAGACTAAGCTGAATAAACTTAAACAGTTCTGAACCATGAGCATACAATCTAAACCAAGATCAAAGTTTACACTTTCTAGAGCTAGAGAAAGTCATATCTCTGCATAATCTTAAATAATTCAGGTTAAGACATATCATATACGCTGGAAAACCAAGAGATTGCATGAGCGTGACTCTAGCTATTAAGTCTAAAGGTTGCAACAAACACATCCAAAAAAGTCAAATGATAGCCATTACCAAACTAGAAAGGCCAGCCTTTGTACCTCAAGCAAGCACAGTGACTGCAAATACTAAACTTGTCTAAGTTGATATACATATTGTACAAGAAACAAAACACCATCTACACTCACATCTTCACCAAAGAACCATAACAAAGTAGACCACAAATCTTGTATTACCTAAAACTTGACCTTGAAGAACCTTGATTACAAGCATACATCACACATAGAGATTCCCATCTAGACAGTGATCATCATTCTCATCTCCTCGCAAGGAGATTCTGATGTCCCTGTCTTTTAATCGTCACTTGCACTAATCAATCATAACTCCAAAACAAAACAAGTACCTAAGAAACCTAGATAATCTAAAGATTAGAGTAAATCAATATACAATCCTAAACTTAAAGCGATCAGTCGATTGATACTCGTCGGAAACGATGGGGTTCAAGACCGAGAAAATCACAGATGAAGGAGAAACGGGGAAGTTGGGGATGGAGAGAAAGAGTGATCGTGAGTTGATTGGATTAGAATTTTGTGTTGGAGATTTGTTGTTCATCAACAAAATCGTTCCCAACAACAACCGATCAAGAGCTGCCCCTAACTTAAATTTTTTTTTTAAATACCCTCGTTCAAAACAAGAATTTCTTTTTGATTTTTTTAAATCCCAAAATGTGTGCAAAGACCAAACTCTATGATTGAATCAGAAAAATTACAGGATCCAACCAGGATCCAATACAAAAAATGGATCTTTTGAGTAAAAAGAAAAAAGAAAAAAAAAACGATATTTCTCTCTAACCCCGATTCTTCTTCTCTTCTCTCTTCTTTTTAACGTTCTCAGAAAATCAAAGCCCATCTCTTCCCTTCTTTCCCCCACAATTACTCATTTCATTCACTGCACATTTCGCGTTTCAGAGTTTCGAATTTCACAAACTTTAGTTACCAAAATCCCTTTGTAAGCCACGACTCTGATCTCGTTTTGCTCAATCTCTCTGTTTATCGTGCATGTTTTGATTTTGATTTCTGGATTTCGAACTTGATTGGTCCGTTGATTTTGTTGTTTGTGTTCTTTGTTATTTCGAGGTTTGGCTTAGTAACGAATGATTTCGATTGATGTTGTATCGAGATCTGACATAGTCATTAGTGTTTGTTCTATGCTAGTATCGATGATTGCTTTCTACGACAGAATGATTCTTGTGAAAATACGTGAATTATGTTATAATTGAAAATGGTTTGTCACGGCGGAGAGATAAAGCCAAAATTTCAGAGATTATTTAGCTTTTAATTTCTTGATTTGTTCAATTTTTATGTTAGTTGTCTTAACTAGCTCTCCTTCAAACTATATTGTTTCCTTGCTAGGTTCCTTGTTTAATGTTTGTGTTCAAAAATTAACTTTCAAAAGGGTTATTGGGGATGTTTTTTTTTTAATAATGGTTAATTATCAGATTTTAATAATTGTTCGTCATAAACTCTTGTTGTTCCTTTTGCAGGCTGCTGATTCTCAGGCTGTCTCTCCAGCATACATGAGCTTTTCATCCTATTATGTGTAGCTCGTTGTTTATGTGTAACTGGTTCAATTTTATCTTACACACAGAAGCTTATGATGCACTTGACCCAAATGGTGACTTTTGACCCAAATGGCCCATTTTTTTTTTAGCTAGATATAAGGGCCCATTTTTGTATTTAGCTCAGGGTCCTATTTTTCATTGAGTCGGGCCTGTATATAGGATCCACAAAATCACAATTTGTTTTGTTTGATTATCTCTTCGGTTAAGTTTGTTGTTATATTGGCAGTCATAACAGGATGTTCAGTTGGTCTTTGGAGGGTACTCTGTTGTAATAACAATCTATAATTATTTTTTGTAGGCGAGGGTAAAACCAAAAGAACTAGGTTGGAAGTGGGTGATGGGAACCAAAATATAAAGAAGGAAATTAAGACGGATGCAAGTGATGGAAATCAGAATTGACAAGGAAGAAAACAAAATGAATTGGTTATGTTTTATGTTTTGTGATAAGACTTAATGTTTAATGTTTAATGTTTTGTAAATTTGAACTTGTATTTCTAGGTAGTGATGGTGTTACTAGGCATTACTATGATATATTTAATATTTTTGGTACTACAATGACCATTTNTGATATATTTAATATTTTTGGTACTACAATGATCATTTGCTATAATTATTAATTGACTGCATAAAAAAAAAATGTTGTGTATTCATTGTAGTTTTTGCATTAAATTTTTTTTTAACTTCCAAATTTCCACATTTAACATGTGCACCTTCAAACAAATAAAAAATATTAAAAATTTGATAATAGTTATACTCAATAATCCAGTAGTTCCGATTTGTACATAGTTATATTTTTACAGTTTTTATGTATAATTAGTTATACCCCATTAAATTTATAAAATTTATAGTAGTATTGCTGAAATTGTCCCATTTTATTACATTTAGTATATGTTCATATATTAATATGTATAAAACATACCATGTTTACTTATTTGGCATAACAATGGGATTTGTTTCATACATTAACCATAAGTATAAGGTAGTTTTAGTCCCAAAAGATGTTTTAGTACAAAGTAAAAAATTATATAATAGTCATTAGTNCAATAAAAAATTATATAATAGTCATTAGTGCCAAATTTTATCCCAAGTAAAAAGACCACAAAAACGAACTAACAAGTCAAATACTAACACATAATTACTCATTAGTAAATAGAAGTCACACAGTTATATCTAGTAGTTCCTAGTTGTACCATACAAAGAACACTTGATCAAATAAGTCACAAAATCTTTCACACAATTATATCCTGTAGTTCCTACTTCTACCAGACAGGAAACACACAAAAAAGTCACAAATACTCTTATACGGTTATATCCAGTAATACATAGTTGTGTCAGACAAAAAACACACAAGCGAAAAAGTCACAAATACAAAACACACCAATTCAGTTAAATTACACTCCCCCCTCTTTCTCTTCCTCGTTCTCTTTTTCCTCTTCCTACACCACCAGGATCGTAGGCATCAAAATCGTTGACATCGGAATCACTCATGTTAGAATTGCTCATAAAATAGGAATACATTCCTCTTCCTCGAGATTCTCTAACTGATGGGATCCGTGTTTGTTGAACTCTTCCTCTTTTAAGTAAACATGCATGATGGAGGCAAGCCACTAGTAATACCTATGATTCTCAATAATGCTAATACCTAGTTGTACCAGTGACACCTAGTTGTATTAGTAAGACATGTAAGTCTCGGTAGTCTCTAGTTGTACCAGTAAGTTTAAGTCTCAGTAATATCTATTTCTATCAATAGGACCAGTAGTACTAGTTGTACCTAGTTTTACTTCTACAATTCCAATTTACTATGATTTAGTACGATTCAACTCGTAATTCATCACAAAATCATCATATCACCCTAATAGACTTAAAAATTGAGTTGAGTATCCGAAAAATCATACAAAATAAATAAATGTTAAAATATATATATGAAAATCTCGTAATTTAGAAAAATCTTTTAAAGCAAGGAGAAAGAGAACAAACTTGATTTTTTTCATATGAGGAGGTTTCAATGGTGTGGAAATGAGTAACAGAGTAAGGGAAGAAGAAATAATTAAAGGAAAAAAAGAAAAATCTCTATTTGCTCTCAACGAGAAAATAGGAAGAAGATTTTTTTTCTTTTTCTAATTTTAAATTTTGGTTAAATTTGGATGGAAAATGTAATATAATTTATTAAGTGNTTAAGTGATTATATATAAAATATTAGAAAAAGAAAGGAAGAAGGGGTAAAGATGAGAATGATTTATTTTTAAATAAAAGAGGGGTATGTAGATTAATGGATGGGTGTGTAGATTTTTTTTTTGTTGATAAGAGTATTTCTTCCAAATAACAAAAGAGAGAGAGAGAGAGAGAGAGAGGGGGGGGGGGAGGGAGGGAGAGAGAGAGAGAGAGAGAGAGAGAGAGAGAGAGAGAGAGAGAGAGAGAGAGAGAGAGAGAGAGAGAGAGAGAGAGAGAGAGAGAGAGAGAGAGAGAGAGAGAGAGAGAGAGAGAGAGAGAGAGAGAGAGAGAGAGAGAGAGAGAGAGAGAGAGATAGAGAGAGATAGAGAGAGAGAGAGTTAAGGACTGTATGAATTATTAAATTATCTTTATTTTCTTTTTCTTTTATTTTTATTGTCATATCCCCTTCTTGAACTTGCCGATGAGGATGCTCTTAGCTTAACATGTTAAAATTATACTATTTTTCTTGAGAGAATGATAAATGTATCCAACTTTATATACCCACTAACCACATATAACCACATCTTTTTTTAATCACATATATCCACCTCTTTTTATTTTAATACCATTATACCCTTCATTTATCAAAGTTATTTTTCATTATAAATGATATATTTGTTAGGGTTTAGGATTTTAGGATTTAGTAAAATTATAGAGTTTATGATTTACTTATGGTTTAGGATTTAGGGTTAAACCCTTATAAACATAGGGTTTAATTTTTAATAAATATTAGGGTTTAATTGTTAGGATTTAGGGTTTATATTTTAGGAGGTTATGGTTTATAGGGGTGGGAAGAGTTTTTAGGGTTTAGGGTTTTTAAACCCTAAATTCTAGATCCTAAACCTTAAAACCCCGTAAATAGTTAATATTTAAATATATTTTAGACTTCTTACAAAAAAAATAACTAAAAAGAAGGAAGATGGGTATATGTGATTAATGAGATAAAAAGATGGATACAGTGACAACTATAACACAACCACTAGACTACAAGTCCTGGTCAGATTATCTTTGTTATATAATAGTTTTGATAAATACTTATCATTCGTATAACTAATTAATTTATCTAGTTTAAAATTGAAAGACTGAAAATATATAATATATCATAATTTTCAATTGTGAAAAATTAATTACATCATATTTATATTCTCATAATTAATATATTACAACCACAACTGTTTAAATACTGCATTTCAAATTTTCATATGAACTTATTGATCTTTGATTTATCTGTGTTCGAAATGGAAGACCATCATCACCCATTATTTCAACTTCTTTTGAGACTTTAATTCGCCCTCCAATTGTTGGATCAACTTTATGTTCATCCTTAGTATAAAAAAATATCAATATTTAGAAATTTATGCTAACATTAGCACTATCATTAACTATGACACATAATACTAACATTAACCATAAATACCACACGTAACACGAAATTACACTAACACACTAAAATTAAGACACAAACTCATTATATATAATTATTAATCTGTACAATAATTATTTGATGCATTAACTTACATATTTTTTGCCATTCAATAGATTTTTTTTTTTGCATTAAACCCATATTATAATTAGTGTTACACCAAATATAATGTAACACTATAACAAATAGTGAAAATGAACCATCCCAAAATAGTGTTATTTTTTGTGTTGGATTGGAGAAGTTGTTTGTGTGATTTTTTAAAATCAATTTGGTGTTTTTTTGTGCGTGTGGGTTAGAAAGAACCTAAAATTTCTGACAAATCCAGAGAGAAAGAAAATGGAATTTTATCTAAAGCCTGAGATGACTCACGGCCATGTAACATATGGAATTGTTCTAATCAAGATATAGGTTTTAAATACCAAGGCTAAATCAATATGAACCGTTAAAAATGGTTCATAAATTGTCAACATCACACATATAAGCGGTATTTGGAGAAAAAAAAATGAATCAATCGCTTTTGGGTCTCCGCTTTTAGACCCTTCCTTTCATGATGGTGGGTTGTTTAAGTCAAACCTCACAAATTGCTTTGCCTTGTCTTACTTTTCAATTTTTATGGACCTAACGACATTGTCATTAACATAGATCGGAAAATGTGATTAGTGGAATTTTTGTGAACGTTTTTAGATGAAACTAGAGTTTGGGTCTGCGCTACGCACATATATATTTTTTTGGCGAACCCAATAAAAATAACAAAGGCTTTGGTTTTGCCGTGAAAGAATAATCTTTTTTCACCGTCTTCTTCTTTTCCAACACTAACATAGTCTGTGTTGAGTTTTATTGTGAATTGAAATTACAGTTCTTTATATGCTTGTATCGATTAGTTTACTTGGTCCGACATTGCTCGTCTATTTCAACAGGATGGTGATTGTGCTCCGTCTTGCCGGCGTTGTCGTCTTTCCGGAGGTGCCTCGATTTGTCCGGCGGTGATTGCGAGGCTTTCTTACATGTGTGGTTTCTCTGGAAAAGCTGAATTCGTTGCTTGGAATGTCAAAGTTATTGTAGTGAATGGCAATTGCATATGTTGGAAATTGTTTAAATGGCGATGGTAGTATAGGCAAGGGAAATTATTCGGAATTGATGGAGAGCAACTGATACGCGTAGTGGGTTATGTGGGTATGTTTAGTAATGAAAGGGAGATTCTATAGATATGTGGATTAAGAGTGAAGCTTGATAATCTTATTATATTGTGTGATGTTATACAAGTATGTGGATGAGGCTCGAAACTGTTGGTGTTTATTTGAGATATGTGGCGTTGAAGTGGTGTAACAGAAAATCGGGTAAGTATGTTGTATGCGAATTTGTGTGTATTTCTTGTGAATGTAATAAACGGTTTTCGGGTAAACCATAGAACCTGCTATGCTTTTTCTTCTACGATGAGAAACCACTGAACCAGGTGATTTTAGTGTTGTTAAATTTGCACAATATGGATGACATGTATCTACAACTTCGTGTTTTGTTTTCCTCTTCCCAAAGTAGAATAATCTTTCTTTGTAGTAGATTTAAAGAATTTACTTTCCTTATGTCTTAAACAGAGTAGAAAGAAAATATGTTTGTGTTGTGTTGTTGTTTTGCACTCTTGGAAGCAAAGTAAGCACTCTTAGAAGTGAAGTAAATTTCTTAGCATAATCTTTTACTTAAGTACGTCATTTTGTGTTTTGTTTGTCTTCTTAAATTTCTTAGCATAATCTTTTACTTAAGCAAGTTATTTTGTGCTTTGCTTCTGTCTTCCCGATGATACGATACTCATTTTTTTTTAATCGAAGGATAAGGACAACCTTTTTTAGTGACTATTGGGTAATGACTATGACCAAAAAGTGAGGAATAAGTGAGCAATCCTTCTATTTTTTCCATTGTCAAACAATTAGTCCAACCTTCTTTAGTGATTGTTGCATAATGACCATGAACAGAAAGTGAAGAGTAAGTAAGCCGCTCATAATATGTGTTTCATAGCATATTCTTTTACTTAGCTTTATCTTATCAAAACAAAAGTGTCAGCACTTACAAAAAAAAAAAAAAAA
>OVAP01003590.1:0-11725 GCA_900406295.1 Aurinia saxatilis
AATAATTATATGTTTATTATAGTAAAAACCGGTAAAATATGAGGTATATTAGAGACGACTAACCTCAGCATTCTCAACCAGCTAAACTCGATTTTTACCCAGCTAGCCACGACGCGCAAAACTCCCATAAAAGTCCCAACTAACGTTCGGAGTTCTCTCAACTTCAACGATGGCTTCCAGACACCCTCCTACATCTTCTTAATTACAGATCCCACTCGCCTTCCTCCTCCTTCTCCTCCGAGACGATGAGCCTCGACGCTTAGCGGGACAATCATAAACCGCGAACCATCACGGAACACGGACGACCAGAGCAGAGAGGGGACACGAGCTGACGAGGTGGAAGGAACGAACGGCGAACAAGTCAAAGATTCCGAAGCCGTAGCCAACAGAATAGAGGTCTCGGACGACGATCACGATCCTAAAGAGGAGTCCGGACACCGAGACCTTCACGCCGAACTAGATGAGATGAAAGCCATGATCGCAAGGACCAACGACGGATTTAAGGCTGTTCAGAGTCAGGTTCATCAATCGACCTTATTGGCCCCTGCGATCGACCAGATGCTTGAAGAGGCGAGGAGAAATCCTTTCGTCCCAGCCATCACGGCTGTAAATATCCCGGATCCTGGAAAAATGAAGATTCTGATCTTCAAGGGGCTCACCGATCCCAAAGCACACCTTGTTGCGTTCCATGTCACCATGAACCGAGCGAAATTCCCGTCGGGACAAAGGGATGCTGGTCTTTGCCTTCTATTCGCCGAGTACTTAGATGGGGCAGCCCTCAGATGGTTCATAAAGTTGGATCCATACTCGTTTGATAACTTCAATACCCACCAAAGCAAGTTTCTAGCGCAGTACGTGATCTTGGCTGGAACCAAGCTGACTGGGAAAGATCTGTGGAACATCCGACGGGGGCCGAACGAACCCCTTCGCGATTTCATAGTCAGATTAAAATCAACCCTAATGCAAATTGACGACATGGGGGATGAAGCTACCCTCGAGGCTCTAAAGCAAGCGCTTCTCTTCACTGGCAAGCTTCGCCGATCACTGGCCAAACAACCAGTCAACACCATCCAAGAGCCCCTTCGATGGGCCATCGGATATATAGGCGACGAGGAGGAAATGCTAACCCTTCAGGTCAAACAAGGGAAGTCGACAGGCCGACCAGCTCCTTCCGTTCCACAACAGACTACACGTACGAAGACAGCCACCGGCCGATACGTCGACCACGAGGGAGCACTCCAGGGTGGTTACCACAACTACCTCATGGACCATCCTGAAGACGAGGAATGCTACTATACCGAGGAAACGCGGGAAAGTAATCAAGGAAACCAAGGATGAGGTAAAGGCCGAGGTGGTGATTGAACAGGAGGCCGAGGAAGAGGACGTTCCAACCAGTGGCTCCTTCGGAATGCTTTCGACGAAAATGCTTTCTGCGACAACCACCAGAACTAAGGACATAGCACCGCCAACTGCAAAGTCCTCGGGGCCCTTTTGGCAAAATGTCTGGCCGAGGAAAAATTGGGAGGCTTCAGCATCAAAGATTTCCCCGGACCAAAGAAAGACGACGCCTGACCATGACCGCAGCAGAACGACACAACCATACATGACAGAGGAGAGGAAGGAGACCAACAGCTAGGTCCCCGACCTCGAATTAATATGATCATGGGTGGATCACAGTACTGCTTCGACACCGTGTCTTCCATAAAAGCCTTCCAACGGCAGGCCAACTCGGTCTCTAGAGTGACATCCGATCGCGATATCCCCTATCACAGTTTGTCATTCGAAACAGAAGACGCTAAGGGAATCGTTCATCCCTATAACAACCCTCTAGTGATTGAACTCCTCGTCAATGACTTCGAAGTAGCAAGAGTCCTCATCGACACCAGAAGCATTTTGGATGTGATCTTCCGAGAAAGACTTCGCATGATGAACATCCCCCTCACCGAGGTGCTCCCCAGTCCCAAGCCGTTAACAGGATTCTCTGGCGAGATGACGATGACGCTGGGAACAATCAAACTCCCAGTCCAGATCGTAGATTTCTCAGTTGCAGATCACCCAGCAATCGACAACATCATGCTCGGTACACCATGGTTAAACGCAATGAAAGATGTACCTTCTCCCTACCACTTATGTGTAAAGTTCCCGATGCCAAGAGGGGTCGGAACGATTAGAGGGAGTCAGCGAGAGTCCAGAGTCTGCCTCTTGGCCGAGCATAAGCTGAGATCCCCAGTGACTGATCGAAGTCCGGTCGTGGTAGTAAAGAAACGTCGTGCAGATCACGACGACGCCAAGCAGCTGTTAGTTGCCTTATAGCAATTACAGCTTGCAAAGTCCCCCACAAGGTCGACAGGCGAAGGCTCCGTAATACAGGTGTCCATCGACGACGGGCGCCCAGAACGATGTGTGGAGATCCGCAGTCAGCTTCAGGATCCCCTACGCGCACATATCATCGAATTGCTCAAGCGCAACGTGAACACATTCACATGGACGGCTGAGGATATGCTTGGCATAAACACACAGATAGCCAGTCACGAACTGAACGTCGACCCATCCTTCAAACCAGTCAAGCAAAAAAGGCGCAAACTGGGCGACGAACGGGCTGTGGCAGTCAATGCTGAAGTTGATCGGTTGCTAAAAGTTGGATCCATAATGGAGTCCAAATACCCAGACTGGATCGCAAATCCCGTGGTCATCAAGAAGAAGAATGGAAAGTGGCGACTATGTGTGGATTTCACGGACCTGAACAAAGCATGTCTGAAAGACAGCTTTCCACTCCCACATATCGATCGGCTTGTCGAGGCCACTGCTGGGAACGAACTATTAAGCTTCATGGACGCATTCTCGGGTTATAACCAAATCTTCATGCATCCCGACGATCGTGAAAAAACAACGTTCATCACGGATCGAGGAACCTACTGTTATAACGTAATGCCCTTCGGGATGAAGAACGCCGGAGCTACCTATCAGCGTTTGGTCAACAAAATGTTCGCCGAACAACTGGGCAAAACCATGGAGGTCTACATCGACAACATGTTAATCAAATCACTATTAGCTTCTGACCATGTACGCCAGTTAGACGAATGTTTTCAGAAGCTCAACTTGTACAACATGAAGCTCAATCAACCAAGTGTCGGTTCGGAATAGAATCAGGAGAGTTCCTAGGCTACCTGATCACCAAGCGCGACATCGAAGCGAATCCCAAATAGATCGAAGCCATCGAGTCAATGCGATCACCTCCAACAGCAAAACATGTCCGGCGACTCACGGGACGGATAGCAGCTCTAAACCGTTTAATCTCCCGATCAACAGATAGGTGTCTCCCCTTCTATAAGACACGCCGGGACACAAACTAATAGTCTGGACTGACCAATATGAAGCGGCTTTCCAACAGTTGAAGCAGTATCTCAAGACTCCATCAATTCTTTCAAAACCTGTGGACGGAGAACCTCTTTTTCTATACATTGTTGTGTCATCATCGGCAATTAGAAGTGCCTTGATAAGAGAAGAGGGAAATAAACAGCGAGCAGTCTTCTACGTCAGCCAATCCTTGACAGACGCTCAAACGCGCTACCCGCTATTGGAGAAACTAGCTCTCGCCGTTGTCATCCCGGCTCGCAAGCTACGTCCTTACTTCTAGTCCCACACAGTCATCGTGCTCACGGCGTACCCTCTACATGCTATTCTGCACAATCCTAGTCAATCAGGTCGTCTTGCTAAATGGGCAATCGAGCTCAGCGAGTACGATATCGAATATAGGCCGCGCACTGCAGCGAAGACGCAAGTTCTCGCTGACTTCGTCTTGCCCGACTTCGCAGAGGAAATCGACGAAGGCACGATACCCCCACCTGAAGCCAAGGGCACGTCAGAATCGAATCTACCAACCTCAGCATCTCTATATCCGGTCACCATGGCCAACACAGAATCCGATAAAGTCACGCTCCCGTTCTGGACCCTTCACTCTGACGGATCATCCTCCAAATTAGGCTCGGGAATCGGGATATTTCTAACCGCTCCAAACGGAAAGGTAATTGAGCAGTCTTTCCGGCTCAACTTCGAAGCTTCCAACAACGTGTCAAAATACGAAGCCCTCATCGCTGGACTTCGATTAGCCCGCGGAATGGAGGTCCACCGACATGATGCTTTTGGTGATTCTCAGCTCGTCGTCAATCAGTTTCATGGGGATTACTCAGCTCGCGATTAACGGATGGAAACTCATCAACCGGCGCAGTAGCTGCCCTCGGATTGGCTTCGGTGTCTGATTTTCGCTGAGTTATCCCAGTGGAGCTGCTGGACATCCGGAGCATTCAAGTAACTCACCAGTTCGCGTTGATCGATCCATCTCCAGAGGCCGTCAACCTTGCTCCTATAGAACTCGATAACGCCGAGAATTCTCCGCCTTACGGCTGTGATCAACCCTGGATTTCCAGGTTACAGAACTACATCAACGAAGGCATAGACCCGGCAGAAAAATGGGCCGCGCGAAAACTCAAAGCTCAGGTAGCACGGTACCCCGTCGCCGTAGGACGACTTTACAAGTGGTTGGCCTCAGGACCCTTTCTCCGCTGCGTCGAAGGAGATGCAGCCCGACGTGTCATGCATGAAGTCCACGACGGATCTTGTGGAAAGCATTCGGGAGGTCGGAGTCTCCCCATTAAAATCAAGCGCCATGATTTCTTCTGGCCGACAATGGTCCACGACTGCGAACAATATGCGGCTAGGTGCGAACGTTGTCAGCGCGATGCTCCGATGATAAACCAGCCCGCCGAACTACTATCGTCGGTATCTTCCCCTTACCCTTTCATGAGGTGGTCCATGGACATCTTCGGTCCCATGCATTATTCCAAAACCAAGAAACTTATGCTCGTTCTCACTAATTATTTTTCAAAGTGGGTTAACGCCGAATCCTACACCAGCATCAAGGATGCTTAGGTAGAGCACTTCATCTGGAAGTTCATCGTCAGCATGCATGGTATCCCGTATGAGATCGTCACAGACAATGGATCGCAATTTATCTCAGCTCGGTTTGAAGGATTTTGCGAAAAATGGAAAATCCGACTCAGTAAGTCTACAACTCGCTATCCGCAAGGTAATGGACAAGCGGAGGCTATCAATAAGACAATCGTCGATGAACTAAAAAAAAGATTAGAAGTTAAGAAAGGAAGATGGGCCGAATAGTTAGATAGAGTTCTATGGTCACACAGAACGACTCCTCGTCTATGGATCCGAGTGTGTGATCCCATCGGAGATGGAATTTCCCGGACTTCGTCGGCAGCTTGCATCCCTAGATGAGGAGGTTCATAACACCATGTTACTGGACCAGCTTGATTTCTTTAATGAAAAACGCGATCACGCACTAGTCCGTCTTCAGAAGTACCAGCAGAAGGCTACACAATATTACAACTCACACGTCCGCCCTCGGAGTTTTCGAGAAGGCGACTTCGTCTTACGAGAAGTTTTTCAAAACACGGCAGAACCAAACGCTGGGAAGCTCGTCAAGCATGGGGAAGGACCTTACCGCGTTGCTAGCATTATAAAGCCCGGCGTATACAAGCTCGTCGCAATGGATGGCAGAGTCATTCCACGTGCGTGGAATGCTCGGCACCTTAAGAAGTACTAGCATTAATACATTTTAGTCCGCTATTAAAAACAAAAAGATGACACACATGAACTACGGACTCGACTTGATCCCCTCGAAGGGTACGTAGGCAGCTCATCTTCGGATGAGTCCAGCTAGCCCCCTCTTCCAAAAAAGAGGGGGGAATGGGAGTACATCTATACTCTCCCTTTACAGCATATCCCTTGCTCGGAATCCTATGCCTTGGTTATTTCAAAACAGCAAAAGCATAAGCAACACGCTACTCGTCATTGTTGGCCACAACGATGAAATCATACATTACCTAGGTCTTTTACATAGCCTTGTCTATACTTTAAAAAGTGCACTATCTAAACTCAGCTTGTTCAATCGCTGGTCTACTAACATCCGAAGAGCAATTTTAAACTCTTATTCAAGCTAAACAGATATGATCTAAAACGCTCGGCTCATGCGTATTCAAAACAAAAGAGAGGATCCAAAGACATACCATAACCCGAATAATTAAGTTTTGAATAAAGCCATCCACGCATTGTATTGGACAAACATAGGTTTTCATACTTAACAAAAAAGAAAAAAACAACTTAAACAGTTTCCTGCTCGGCAACAGGAACTCCCTCTTCAGCAACCTTCTCCACATCCTCGGCAGCAGGAGTCTCGCTTTCAGCTGTCGGGTCCTCGACCACGGAAGAAGACTCAGGAGACAAGACCAGCTCGTCCCTAATTTCAGACACAGTCTGGTTGAAGGCAGGGCCAGCATCGGCAAAGTCTGGAATCCATCTTTTATTTCAGCTTCGAAGTCACCAAGCAACTTCTTCCCCTCAGCTCTGCCCTGCTCAGCCTTAATCTCACCAATGAGAGTCAGGTTTGCTGTGTTTTGGCGATCGTAGATAAGATTCTTCAAGAGATCGCCACTTAGCTCGGCTACACGAGACCTCACCACCTCTAACTTTGGGTTAAGAGAATCCTTAACCTCCCTCCTAGCTCGGTGAGAAACCTTCTCGAGTTCGGCCTTGAGGATTCTGATCTCCTCGTCCTTCTCTTCCTCGGCTTTGACGAGACTATCCTTGTCGTGCTTAAGTTGGGAGCACTCTTCTTCAAGATTAACAATCTGCTCGTTAGCCTGCTTCGTCTCTAGCTCGGCCTTGTCCTTAAGCTCATAAAGCTGCTCCTTCAGAACCTACACTAGAGATCCTAGCTGAGAGATGTTCCCCTAATACCATATCATGGCATTGTTAACCTCGGCGTTGTACTTCAACACATTATATCGTCATAATACACAAAATTAGCCCAGTGCCCAATAAAGAGAAAGAATAAAGAACTCGGGGAATTTTACCTGGAAGCCTTGATAGGCCAACGGCCATACCCCGTCTTGTTAACCATACTTTCCAGAGAAGGAACGGAAACCCCGGGAAAGGTTAACCGGGAGAAGAGCATCGCCGACCCCGCCAAGCGGTCACCAAGAATCCTCTCCGGGAATGCCCTCGGAAATTATGGGGACGGAGAGGTTGCCTTAGAAGTTTTACTCTTCCTTTTTTTCTTTACCACCTTGCTTGCTTCTGCATTGGGCACACCTCCATCTCCAGTGGTTGCTCTCGTCCTTTTCTTCGATGACGAGTATTTTCGAAGGACAGCACCTTTGAGTCTCAGCATAACCCCTTCAATTGGATAAAGCTCCTCGGCTGGCATAGAGGCCTCAGCATCGGGTGCTATAATCACCAAAGGATTAGGCTCGATGACAATCCGATTCACCTTAATCGGATTAGCTGCAAGCTCGGCGGCCTCTTTAGCCTTGGCCTGCTAAAGCCTCAATTCTCAGATGTTAATCTGGAGGCTCATTTCGTGGAAACTTTCTTCAGTGGGAGCTGGCCTTTCTTGCTGATCTTCCTTTTGCTCGTCTGAGAAACCAAACCCCGCAACTCTGCCTCTTGCTTCTTCGACTCGAATAAAATTAAAGGTCTTTTACCAATTGACCGGTCCGTTTCTCAGTTCCTCAAGGTCGGCACGAAGGGCGTTGGACAAGAATGGGCAAGCACAAATCTCTGCAAAAATAACGTGGATCAGTACGGAGGCAATAACAATTAAAAACTGGTCGGCAAACACAAAATAGAACCCTACCAATCGGATCCCAGTTAGATAAGATCAAAGGGCCATTCAACCCTACGGTTGCTTGGCAAATAAGAGCATAAAAATAAAAACTGGACCAATGATGGTCCTTCGACGGAAAACCATCGATCACTCGGCGTCTATGCTTGTCGGTCAAATAGTATGTGTTTGGAACGGTCGTTCTTGCCGTAATGAACATCAAGTAGCTAACATAGTTCTCAACAGAAAGTTCGACCCCGCACTCATAACTTCGTACCAGGAGACCAACCAGTTGTCGGATTGCTCACGGAGTGAGTTCGGCAAAACTGACCCTATGACGTAAAAGGTAATCCGTCATGATTTCAGGGATGGTGAACCAAAGGAGTCCCTGAATAAAGAAACTCTCGTACAAAGTAAAGTAGCCCATCGGGGGGGGGGGGGGCNGGGGGGGGGCTCAGGTCTGTCCTCGGTGGACGGAACGACCAGCTCGACCTCGTCCGAGATGTTGTATCGCTTTCTAAGTTTCCCTAAGGAATACTCGATTGAAGAAGTCCTCCCGGACAGGTAATAAACTGGATGGGGGCCCTTCGGGTTCCCAACCGCACCTTTACTCTTAGTATTACGGTCCCTTTCCTCGCTTTTCCGCTTTTCCTTGTGCTCGGCATCAAACAAGGGGCCATATCCCTGATGGTACTCCTCGGTTTCAACCTTGACAAGACGTGAAAGCAAGCAGGACTTGACTGCAGCAAGGTTAACCAATTCCACCTGCTCGGCATCAGACGAAGATCTGGCCTCTTCGGCAGTCTCCACAAGCCCATACTCCTCGGCAGTCTCCACGAGTCTATATTCCTCGGCCTTTTGGATCCTTTCATCCTCAGCAACCGGATTCCTATTATTCTCCTTGGCCTCTGGAATGTCCTCGTCTTCATCATCGACTTCTTCATCCTCACTTAGTATTACACGACGAAGGCCAGGCTGTAAAGCATCTTCCTCTAGCATGTCGACACCCTCTGAATCTCGGAAATCATCCAGAGTTTCCTCGTCCATCTCTCCTCGGCCGCTTTGATCAACGAGATCTGACCTCAAACGCTCAGACAGGGAAGGATCCATAGTATCAGACGGCTCGCCGGAATATATGAATAAACCCTAAAAAACTATGAAGATTAGCCGGAATATGGAGTCAATTTTTCTAAGCGAAATGAAGAGAGAGAACAGAGGATTTACCTTGAAATAGAATGCCACTTTACTCTTTTGTCAGTGAGGAATGAGGAGAAAGGAGGGGAGAACATGTCTTAAATAGAGGAAAGAGGGAAACCGAAGCGATTTGCCTAAAAAATAACCGAGAAAGCTGGAACACGCTAGAACTGTTCATCTTCCGAACATTAAATCATTTTTACCGTTAATTGCAAGCTCGACCTCATCTCTCAGAAACAAGGTCATGCGAGCTTCCGGGGGGGGGGGTAACTGTGGGGGTCAAATATCCTCCCACAACATATCATAGATGAACAATCCAGTCGAAATGATTAAGTATCGAACAGATAAGCCGACCTCGGCCTTATATCTACGGACAAATGTCGAGGATAGTCTAACTGAGTCACTTCCTCGGCATAGACGATATCTATCAGCATGCCGAGGGGATTTATCAAGTCGTGAAGTCGACAATACATCATCGTACTCATAAAGGCGAGGACTTCGTCTACCTCATGCCTTCAGCAATATGTGTCATAACTCTCTGAAAGAAATGTCGAGTACTTTAACTACGTCGTTAGCTCGGCACGGCTCATAGCACACGCGAGGCCGAGGCCACTAGACAGAATATGTCCTCGACCATGTCTGAAGCTTATTCGGGCCGAGGAGTCCATTTAAATCACTTCCTCGGCCTACTTTCATTTAGTCCCAAAAGGACGAGCTCGTCATCACATGATGGGCTGAACGGTACACAGATAAGCCCAAATCCTGTCGAATAGCCGAACAGACCCATGTCCAAATAAGACGAGCCGACTTGAAGGGAGGAAGGAAAGAAGAATCAAGAATATAGGAGAATATCTAGGAGTTTAACTTATGTTTAGGTCGGCATAATCTTGTATATATACTCTTCTAGGTTAAACTTGTATGATCATCTCTTTCAAGCCTAAGAATCCTAAAAGCTTACGTTACGAAAGACGTTACTCACAATCAATACAAAACTATCCTTTGCTAGATCTTTCCGTGTTTGTGCCTCATTCTTTGTATCGAGTCCCTCTTTCAGAAATCTTGAACAAGTAATGATTGTGTGATTCTACCCACATAGACGGAGCGACGGATTATGATGCCTTCGTTGATGAGATTGTGGGAGATCTGTCATCCATGTTCCAGTCGGGAGTCGGACTGTACGAGGTTTCAATGATCGAGTCTCCTGTTGCCGAGGCCTCCGATGCGATGGAGGAAGATGACTAGGTCGCTGGGACCCGATCATGCTTGCCATTTTTTCTGAATTAAGACTTTTGACGTTTAAATGCCTATTTGAGACTTGTTTATGTCCGAGTGTGATAACTCGGAAATGTAATACCTGGGTGGCTTTATCCACCAAACTTGACTTATCGTAGGGATCCGTAGATCCCATGATGTATGAACTTGATGGTTTCATTATGTATGAATGATTTTGTATTGTTTTGTGGCATCGTTGGCTTTCGTTTGAGCTGAGATGCGTTATATGAGATAGGTGGTCCCACTGTCGTTTTCCGATTGTGGTACTGGGACGTTGATAGGTTTATGAGGGTCGAGTTTACAAATTTTTCTTCCATAAATTCGAGTGCAAGATTGTGCCTTAGCGATCGGAAGCTTTGTTCATGAGACATTCCGTATCAGCACGATAACTGGGTTTCGGTGACGCTACATCGAGGATGTGCCCGTGGTATGTAATGACCAGCGTTTAGCTGTTGGGTTTTCAAGACAAACTATTTCTTCCACGCCCCCACTCTACACATAGTGGAACCGGTTCCGATAATATATGTCGCGCGCTTTACAATAGTGATGGTGTTCATGACCCCGGGTATATACATAGTTGTGGCCAGCAACAACGGGCAAGTTTGCGTATGTATTTTTTTGTTTTTTGTATCTCCGAAGGATCCCAACCCTCTTGAGTGCTATCATCGATGGTGGTTTGCATTTTAATAGCTCCCGTATGTGCCCGCATTGATGTAGCTTGATCATCACGAGTTGGTCCTGACACCAGCCGGCTCCCCGTCGGGAGTAGTTAATGCCGAGACCAAAACCACGTGTGTGTGGGCGAAAATTCACACAACCAAAACTTGTCAATAAAACGTTAGGGATCGTCGACTATAACTCTGTGAACTGCTCGAAAGTAAGAGAATATATAATAATGGAAGACTATGGAAGTGGGGTCGCTTTATTGATAGAATTCTCAAAGATTACAAGCTACTCCACGAATTCAAGGTATGAGAGAATGAGAAGATGATCTAAGACCTTCGACCTTTGATCCTATATATATTGCTAGCCTAACCGCCTTGGGGCCCAAGCTCCTTGCGGGCCGTCTTTCCCTTTCCCCCGATATACTTCCTTTTCTCCGATCGTCTTTGGGATAATTTACTCTTCTCCGAGATGTGGTGAATATACTCATTCTCGAACCTTCTTGGTTGACGGCGCTCGGATTACTTCGTAGGGTTATGCTCTCGACGGAAATGGGCCCACAACTTGGAATTGGGCTATTTGGCTAGCTAGGAATGTTTTTGGGCCCACGAGATAGTCTGATAATCTCGTGAGTCGTATATGTTCTAATGACCACCTCATTAAAAACCTTGGTAAGGAAAACCACGTGGATGTCGATGGTTGCAAACGTTGATCAATCGGGACCCACGAAATGACTTGGGTAGCCAAGTTCGTATGGAGACCATTATGTGAACCATGCATGGTTGCTTGTCTGCAGGACGTGTCGAGGGAGTTGTCGAGGGAGTCATGGCCCGCGAATGTTAAGAGGGAAATTGTGGCCCGCGAGCTACGTTGCGATGTAGCTCGCGACCCACGCGACGAGTCGTGGTCCGCGAGCTACGG
>OVAP01003591.1:0-11386 GCA_900406295.1 Aurinia saxatilis
TAGACGCAACTGCGTCGCAAATTTGCGAGTTCTCTGCGTTGATTACATGTTCGCCGCACATACGTCGCTCAATTCTCGCATATTTCACCTTTTACGCGAAGACGTCGCACTAACGTCGCAAATTTGCGACGGGTTTGCGACGAATGTTGTCCTCGCGGATTTGCAACGAATGTGCGATGATGTTTGGGATTACACGCAAATTCGTCGCAAATACCACGCAGATTTGCTAAGGCAAAAAGCCGTCGCAAATTTCCCTCGCAAACGGCGTGTTTTCTTGTAGTGATCACAACACTTCGTGCGGTCAGCTCTGGTAGCTGAAACACTGGCTTTAAAAACTGCATTGATCGCAACTTTCTCTCATGGGATCCATTCGCTTAATATGTATTCGAACTCCCTATCTCTTGTCAATCCCCTCAACACGGGGGAGGTCATCAACAAGCTGAAAAATCTTCTCCTAGATTTAATAATCTTAGGCTGAACTTTTCGTTTATTTCCTTTTAGCATCTTCGTAGACCTGATAATTTGCAGGGCGATTCACTTGTGAAATCGGCTTAGTCTCTGTACAATCTTCCTTCTTTAGTGGAGCTTGAGTCTCGACTCACTTTAATACTACTTGGTTCACACACAAAAAAGAGTACAATGTTCATAATACAGTTTGACGATATTTTGCAGGATTTATATATATATATATATATGATGTGTTTTTCCTATTACGTTTTTACTTTACATGATTTTGTGAGGCTGAGCAATGGAAAAGATTAAAAGTTCACCACCATACATCATAAAAAAAAACATTTCTCTATGGTTGATCAACATTGTACGTTCCATAGTTGTCACCTTCAAATCAAAGACAACACAATGCCCCCAACGATTTGTAAAATATGAAGGAAGCTAAGTAACAGTGATGTGTGATTAAACAGGTTTCAATTTTGGATAAACCTGACATAAGGTAAAATCATTCAAATTTGGGGTAGAAGTTCGGCCCATTGGACCTAGGGTACCTATAGGCCGAAAAGTAAAAGGTCCCAATGTCAACAAATCCAGAAGAGAAGAAAAGAGAGGAGTGAAGAAAGAGAGAGAAGAAGCAACAAAAAAAAATGGGGAGAAAGAAGGGATTGCCGGAGTTCGAAGAAACGGCGCCGGATGGATTCGATCCGGAGCATCCGTACAAGGATCCGGTTGCGATGGTGGAGATGAGAGAGCACATCGTCCGTGAGAAATGGATCCAAATCGAGAAGGCTAAGATCTTGCGTGAGAAGCTCAAATGGTGTTACCGCGTCGAGGGCGTTAACCATTACCAGAAATGCCGTCATCTCGTCCAGAGGTATCTCGATTCTACTCGTGGTATCGGTTGGGGAAAGGATCATCGCCCAATCTCACTTCACGGTGAGCTTCTTCCTGGTGTTTCGTTGTAGATGATGCAATTGCTAAAACGTTGAATTCGAATCCTTAATCAGTTGATTTATTTTTGAATTAGTCAATTTGTTAATCAATGATGTTATATGCAAAATCATTGGATTGAGTTTTATTGTAGATTGGTCAGAGCTAAAATTAGTTCTTAATTGTTGAATGGATTGTTGTGTTGAAGTTTTTAGTGATGTTAAATGGTTTTTTTCTCCGCTACAGGTCCGAAGCCGGAGGCTGTGGAGGCTGTTGGAGATGAATAATGCTCTCGGCATGGTTAATCTGAGGTGAGGGACTAGTTTTGAGTTACTGTTCGTGTTTCTGGAAGAATTAATTTTATGTGTTAGTAAACAGAACGAAAATGTAAAGACATATTTGGCTTTTTGTGGTTCTAGATTTGGTGGGAGTTTAAGGATTAGTTTTTAGGTTTAAGAGCATCCATACTTGTCTTTACTAGAGAGTACATTGCTAGTTAATCAGATGAAAGGCCTGTACCTTGATCTTTGTATGCTAGATCAACTTAGTGATTGATAACCATTTGTATAAGCTGGCCTGGTACGAAAGAAACTAGAGTTCGAATTATTGAATCATTCTTAAAGATTTCACTAGTGTTATGCTGAACGGAATGCACTGATGGTTTAATAGTTTTCATTCTGCCACGTGAATCCTAGCAATGGGTTATTATGATACTCTGAAGGATAAAACATGTTTTGGACTAGATAAAGTTCTGTGAAAGTGAAACATCTTCAATGGATGTCGTATGAACTATGCCAAACGTTACAATTAGATGTTGGTGTGATTAATGTCTGGTTCTTGTTAGCTACAGCTACTGGTTTCACTTACTGATCCAAATGTTTTTTTTTTGTTTGTTTGCTTCAGTGTTGCAGGATACAAGACATGAAATGGTCTACTTTGCACTGTAGATTTTGCTCTTGTTTTTTTCAGAAACATGTCAGTCTTTTGCACTGATGGATTGATGTAAGGATTTTACAAGCTTGAGTAATGTATTGCTACACTCAACATCGCTATGAAACCAAATAAATCGTTCTTTTTATTATTTTTTATTCCTTCTTGTCCAGTAAGAATCGCAGGATAAAACTAAACAAAGTAAACAGCTGGATGTTTCAATTCAACATAGAACACTTGATATACAAGAATTCAACACAGAACACTTGATATTCAAGAATTCAACGTAATTTCTCAGGAAAACAATCTGGTCTTCCTGGTCTTATTCTTGAAGATATTATAGCTAATTCTAACTTAAACTTAGTTCTCATCATCACCACCAAAGAGCTTCATTCTAGATAACGGACTTCTCAAATACCCTTCAACTTCAAATTTCTTTGGAGAAAGCTCTCTGTATTTCGCAAACTGTTCCTTAGCTTCAACATTCTTGTCAAGCAAACTATAGATCATACCTCGACAGAAATACGGTCTGAAATCCTTTGGATCCTCTTTCGACAACTGTTCGTAACTCTTCAATGCTTCATCCACATTCTTCTGCAAGAACTGTATCTGCGCAATGATCAATCTCACATCCCTCATTTCCTTCACCAAATTATCAGCTTCAGCTACCGCCAACGCATCNTTATCAGCTTCAGCTACAGCCAACGCATCCTCCAGCCTCTGCAACACAGCATCTCCTTCCCCTGACCTGTCCATAAGCAATGCATTCTCAAACAAAGCCTCGAACGAAAGCGGGTTCCTCTGGAGAATTTCCTCGAACATCTGGCGTGCGTTTTCCACCCGACCCATCTCCCCCAACAACCTGGCCATCAAGAACTTCCACTCTGTTTCATCAGGTTGTGCAGTAACCAGCTTCTCTAATAGCTTGAGAGCTTCCTCATCTTCTCCCTTCTCCAGCTTCTGCTGCAAGAGTGATCTCAACTTCTGGATAGCTTCGGGACTCGTGTCTAGAAGCTCAGACAACGACGAAGATGAATCAATCTCTGATGGGTTCTCTTCTTTAAACTCAGTAATGGTCTCTTCGGTGGTAGTAACCGGAGACTCCGCTTTCACCGGTAAAGATGAGAACTTTCCGGTCATTGAAACAGCAGCACCGATGAGAATTGCTGATTTCGCAAAAGATTTGAGCTTATCGGAAAAGCAGTAATCAGCACCATTCTTACTCGAGCTAGCTCTGACAGAAACAAGATCTCGACGGGGAATCAAAGGTCCGGCGACCGGCGCCACTTTGACGGTGACGAAAGAAGATAATGAGGATGAAGCTGAGAGTGAAGCAAACATGGCTTCAGAGAGTACCTTATCAATGGCTGGAGAAAACGAAAACGAAATCAAAATCGTTTCTGGATGCACAAGGTCGCTAATTAGTCCACACCTACTCCACGCTCCAGTTACACCAGACACATGAAAAATGTCGACGGCAAGTTTAGTTGGGCTTGGGCTTTATAATGGGCTTTTGGCCTTTTCAAAATTTTAAGGAGATCTCTGGTACAGTCGGTGAAGAACAGATCAACGTCGTGGAACAAGAGGGGAAGAAGAAAGAGATAAGCTTGAACCGAGGATATACACATCGGTAAGTTCAGAAATTCATGAATTTTTTTTTTTTGAAAACCAGTATTATCTTTCTTGAATTTGGACGGAAGGAATCAGTAATTTAGGGATTTTCATGCAAGTTTTCAATTTCTGTGATCTGTGGATGATGATAATCCTAGATTTGGGAAGGTGTGAAATTCAAAAAATGGGGAACACTTCGTCGATGCTGACACAATACGACATCGAGGAAGTTCAGAGCCATTGCGATGATCTATGTGAGATTCTCCTCCACTTCTCTCTTCTTTTACTGTGTCTTATAAATTTATATGGTGTTAATTTGCTACTGCGTTTGTTATTCAGTTGAGCAGCAAGAAATTCTATCTCTGTATCAGAGGTTTTGCCAATTAGATCGGAATGCAAAGGGATTTATATCTTCTGATGAGTTTCTCTCTGTACCTGAGTTCGCTATGAATCCACTCTCTCAGGTTTTTTAACATTTTTACAAATCGAATCCCGAGATTTTTTGTTAAGACCAGTCATCTGACGGTATCGTCTTGCTGCTTTTATATAACAGAGGCTGCTTAAGATGGTTGATGCTTTGAACTTTAAGGATTTCGTGGCTTTCTTGTCTGCATTTAGTGCTAAGGCAAGTCTAAGACAAAAGGTTAAACGTAAGTCCATGGTTTCCATTGTTGTGCCAAATCTTCATTTTCCACTCTTGTGTATCTAAAGATCATTACAAACATCTTGTTTCAGTGATCTTTCAAGTGTATGATTCGGACTGCAATGGGAAGGTCTCCTTTAATGATATGATGGAAGTGCTGCAGGACTTGTCGGGGTCGTTCATGTCTGATGACCAAAGAGAGGTATGTTTCAAAATATGACTAGAATAGTATTAAGTCGTNCTTTGAACTTTAAGGATTTCGTGGCTTTCTTGTCTGCATTTAGTGCTAAGGCAAGTCTAAGACAAAAGGTTAAACGTAAGTCAGATGGTTTCCATTGTTGTGCCAAATCTTCATTTTCCACTCTTGTGTATCTAAAGATCATTACAAACATCTTGATTCAGTGATCTTTCAAGTGTATGATTCGGACTGCAATGGGAAGGTCTCCTTTAATGATATGATGGAAGTGCTGCAGGACTTGTCGGGGTCGTTCATGTCTGATGACCAAAGAGAGGTATGTTTCAAAATATGACTAGAATAGTATTAAGTCGTATACCATGTCTGCCAAGATCAAGTGATTCTGTTACTTTAGCACATCATTTCCATGTTCTATAAATTCTAATTATGCTTGATGAATTACCAAATTCCAGGGAAAAGTAAATCTTTAGGATAAATCATTATATTATGGAGGTGGGTTAAACTATGATTAGAAAAAAAAACATCACTATGATCTACTAAAACCTGCTCTTTGTCATTCAAGTGTTCTGCTATTATACTACTAGTGAAGCCATGTAGTAGATGTTGGAGAATTTCCTCTTGTTCTTCTCATATTGTCCACGGTTCTAGTCTTAATCTCCTATGATGTTTTTTAGTAGATCATAGTGATGTCCACGCTTATAGTCTTAATGTCCAATGATCTACTAGTGAAGCCATGTAGTAAGAACATCACTATGATCTACTAAAACCTGCTTTTATGGTTGTGATCATAAGCACTATATAAAACTCAGTAAACAGGCGTTTTTCCTTTGTGTTCTACTTTTTGTGGTGTAGGAAGTACTGAGCCGGGTTTTGAAGGAAGCAGGTTTCACAAATGACTCTTTCTTAACACTTGATGATTTCATAGAGGTAGAGTTTTTGTTTTGTTGTGAGTGTATCATTAGAATTGGGCAAATAATGTTTCCAATTTGTCTGAACCTTACGGAATCTGACACGGCATATCCTTTTCTTGTGTAACCAATGTGACAGGTCTTTGGGAGTTGTATACCGGAGATGAACGTTGAAATTCCAGTGGATTAGGTTTGCGATCATATGGGGTTTAAACTCTCAACTCAAAATCTCATTATGTATTTGTCCANGTTTAAACTCTCAACTCAAAATCTCATTATGTATTTGTCCACTCTGTTATTAGAATGATTTTGTCAAAATCCCAAATCTGGCTTTAACTAAATGTGTTATTTAAGTTTTTCTTTAATCATTTTCAGTTAGATTGATGATTTTGTACGAAAGCACAAGTGTTTCATTCATACGCTTAGCTTCTTGCATTGGCAATGATGGCATCGAAAAAATATATATGCATATGTTAGATCACAATCTCATAAAGAATTACAAACAAAAATGATTGTTTATAGGAAACAAAAGTACAGAAACTTTGCATGATTCTGGACGCAGGAGTCTCAACGCTTTAAGTTGTGTTGGTATACCAGAATCAAAATTATTATTATCAAATCATTTTTGTTGTTTTTTGGCCGACTAGAATCATTAATCTAATGAATTGTCAAAAGGAAGTTTTAATTACTATTTGGATAATAATAAAATAATAGCTTAAGAAATAGGATCAAGAAAGTACCATTTCGGGTAATGAGATTTGACAACAACAAAAACGATTGTTTATATAGAAAGAAAAGTCGAAAAACTTTGCATGATTCATGAGTCTCTATTTGCTTAAGTAAAGTTGATTATGGGAATGAGATTAGAAACATTAACGTTATATAAAATTGCAAAAAAAAAAAAAAAAAAGTCTTAATTTCAACGCTTAAGTGTTATGTTGCCATATGTAATTTATATTTTATTTGCATACCAAACTATAGGTTAAATAAAAAAGGACAAAGGGAAAGTACTAATTTGGGTCATGAGATTTGACGAATTAAATATTGACAAAGAAGCTTTTGGTGACGTAACGTAACGAAAGTAGCACCATCTTTTAACATTCGTCGAATTATTATTGCCCACATAAATATCTTAAAAAAGCAAATGAAAACGTCGTAGTTTAGCTCCATAATATGGACCACTTTTAATTTTCTTTGATTCTTGCTTAATTTTGCTTTTCTCTTCCCCCACTCACACCACTTAAAACAGTTTCGTCTCTCGTCAGTCAAAAAAACAAAATCTCTCACACCATTATTAAAGGTGTTTCGTTTCCCGATAAAGTAACCTTTCCATTAATGGCGGCGAAGCTAGGTTCCTTCCGCCACAGCTTTCTGGAGAAACGCGAGAAGCAGCTTAATAATAACAACAACGGCTTCTCCGATTTCAGATTCACCGATATCGAATCAAACGATCCTCTCCTCGAAAACTATGAAACGAGACGGTTATGCTGTTGCTGTGGGAATCTGTGTGAGAGAATCTCCGGAGTTTATCATGACGCGAAAGATGTGGCGAGGAAAGCTTGGGAGATGGGAGTTTCTGATCCGAGGAAGATCGTCTTCTCCGCCAAGATTGGTTTAGCTTTGACCATAGTTGCGCTTTTGATTTTTTTCCAGGAACCTAATCCGGATCTCAGTCGTTACTCTGTTTGGGCTATTCTTACTGTCGTCGTCGTCTTCGAATTCACCATCGGTACTATTTTTTTTTTATCTTCAAATCTCACATTTCTCGAGGTTTTGGTGATCAAATAGTGATTTAGTTTTGTGAAATTGGAGTTTTCTGGATTTTTGAACAAAGTGTGTGTGTGTTGTTGCTTTCATTTGTTGAGAGAGTTCGTCGTTTTCTTCTTATTATAATATAATAATATATTAGTATATAAATGGCAACTGTTGATTAGTTTCTACNTATCTTCAAATCTCACATTTCTCGAGGTTTTGGTGATCAAATAGTGATTTAGTTTTGTGAAATTGGAGTTTTCTGGATTTTTGAAGAAAGTGTGTGTGTGTTGTTGCTTTCATTTGTTGAGAGAGTTCGTCGTTTTCTTCTTATTATAATATAATAATATATTAGTATATAAATGGCAACTGTTGATTAGTTTCTACTCTAGTACGATTACTAAAATGGTTTTGATTAAGAGAAATGGTGATGAGTGACTGTTGTTGGTTTGTAATAGGAGCTACTCTGAGCAAAGGGTTTAATAGAGCGCTTGGGACTTTATCAGCTGGAGGACTTGCCCTTGGAATGGCTGAGCTTTCTACACTCACTGGTGACTTTGAAGAGCTTTTCTGCACCATTAGCATCTTCTGCATTGGTGTGTTTTCTGCGTTACAACGTTTTTGTTTCTTTTAGAGTGTCATTGTGGGATTCTTTATGCTTATATATGTGTTTCTTCTTACAGGGTTTATTGCAACTTTCATGAAACTATACCCGGCGATGAAGGCCTATGAATACGGTTTTCGGGTTTTCTTGCTTACGTATTGCTATATTCTGATATCGGGGTTCAGAACAGGGGCGTTTATAGAAGTGGCCATATCTCGGTTTCTGCTTATAGCTCTTGGCGCTGGTGTTAGTTTAGGTGTTAATATGTTTATCTATCCTATATGGGCTGGGGAGGATTTGCATAATCTTGTTGTTAAGAATTTCATGAATGTTGCGACTTCCCTTGAAGGTAAGTTGAACAAAGGTTTTTTGGCTTTTGAGTCTCGAGAAGAAGATGCTTGACTGATCACTGATATTGTCATTGCTCTTGCAGGTTGTGTGAATGGATACCTGCGTTGTGTTGAATACGAGAGAATCCCATCCAAAATCCTCACATACCAAGCCTCAGAGGATCCTGTTTACAAGGGTTACAGATCAGCGGTTGAGTCAACAAGCCAAGAAGAGTCTCTGGTATTTTTTCACCGGGGAATCATCATTAACAAAAATCCTGCTTCTTTCGTCGATTATTTCTAGTGTCTGAATTGGTTTGTTTTTTCTCTGTTGTAATTGTGAAGATGAGTTTCGCAATATGGGAGCCCCCTCATGGACCATACAGGTCATTTAACTACCCATGGCAGAACTACGTCAAGCTCAGTGGTGCTCTCAAGCATTGTGCATTCACTGTGATGGCATTGCACGGCTGCATTCTTTCTGAGATCCANCGGGGAATCATCATTAACAAAAATCCTGCTTCTTCGTCGATTATTTCTAGTGTCTGAATTGGTTTGTTTTTTCTCTGTTGTAATATTGTAGATGAGTTTCGCAATATGGGAACCGCCTCATGGACCATACAGGTCATTTAACTACCCATGGCAGAACTACGTCAAGCTCAGTGGTGCTCTCAAGCATTGTGCATTCACTGTGATGGCATTGCACGGCTGCATTCTTTCTGAGATCCAGGTAACACTTTCCTTCTAACTTCAGTGTTTCTGATATATCGAAAGATTCAGATACTCATGAATTCTATCTTTCATTCCATTCCAATACAAAACAGTTTCTTATCATCTGGTAACATTTCACAGGCACCTGAAGAAAGGAGACAGGTTTTTAAGAAAGAACTTCAGAGAGTTGGCACAGCAGGAGCCAAATTGTTAAGAGAGCTCGGTGAAAAGGTGAAAAAGATGGAGAAGCTAGGACCAGTCGACCTTCTCTTCGAAGTACACCTAGCTGCCGAAGAATTACAGCTCAAGATCGACAAGAAATCTTACCTTCTCGTCAATTCCGAATGCTGGGAGATCGGAAACCGACCCACCAAGGAATCACAATCGGAACCTCAAGAACTCCTCTCCCTCGAAGATACAGAACCACCAGAGAACTGCGAGCCTCCAATCTATGCCTTCAAATCCCTGAGCGAGGCGGTTCTGCAGCTACCACCGAACTGGGGCGAGAAGAATCACCGTGAGCCATTGAACCATAGGCCTACTTTCTCAAAACAGGTGTCATGGCCTGCACGAGATGTCCTTCCACCACATGTGGAGGAGACTAATGGAGCTTCCCCGCTGCTAGAGACGACCAAGACATACGAGAGCGCCAGTGCATTGTCTCTTGCGACGTTCGCATCGCTCCTCATAGAGTTTGTGGCTCGGTTGCAAAATGTGGTTGACGCATTCGAGGTGTTGAGCCAGAAAGCAAATTTCAAGGAGCCTGTAACGGATGCAGAGTTAGCTAGCGAAAGAGTTGGGCTTGGACAAAAGATCCGACGGTGTTTCGGGATGTAACTTTGGTTATTCTAATTTGCATCGGCGTTCTACTTAAACGCGCGAGCGATTATAGTTTAATCTGTTAATTGTAAACTACTAAAACTAGTAACCCAACTTAACGACCAGTGAGTAATGGTGAAAAAAGTCAAGAAGCGTTATTAATTTCTTATGTCATAAATGTGTATTGTCTCTTTCTACTATATATATGTCGTACTCCATCATCATATATTTTTTTTTCTATCCACCATCATATATTCATTATGAAAACCTCAACATTTTTACTCAACCGAACAATATGAACTGCAACACCCAAGCTGTAAAAAAGTTTATATTCTGGAAACGAAAACTAAAAACTTTTTTTTTACTTTTGGTCACTATGTAGATTAAGTGCTTGAGGATTCATAATTTCTGGAAAAAATGGAAGAAATTACTTAAAATTCACACTCATATTTGGTCATGGGCTCCCACAAAACCAAAATGGAAGAAATTACATAAAATTCACACTCATATTTCGACCATCGATATAAAAATCGACAAACAAATAAAAAGGGTTATTGAAACCAAGTCATGAAAAAAAAAAAATTATACAAGTCAACCCATATCATCTCATCTGTTGACCAGTCGGAGGAGCCATCATCTCTTGTTGTTGTTGTGCTTGCACATTTCCATTCCACCCTATTTCATAATATTTCAACTAGCTTTGGTTATTACAAAAAAAATCATCAAAAACATTTATTAAATTAATGAGGGAATAAAAATGTACCAATATTGGGGTCGAAACCACGGTGCTTGAGCTCACGATACTCTTGACAAAGAGCACAATGCTCAAAGCATAAGTGAGTGATCCAGTCGGGAGCCGGATCTTCCAGTAACCCGAATTTGTTTCTCATCTTGGCCCGGAACATACATGAGTAGACGCATGGGAACCCGATTGCAAATATGAAGCCATACAACAACCCACTAGTCGCACAAGCTGCATGATACACAAAAGTTATGATAAAAAAAAGATGTAACGATGTTCTCTGTATTTATGATTATGAATGACTTACGGGTCGCTCCTTCATCGACGATCTCAGCGATCTGTCCGAACGTAACGCATGGAGCTATACATGTAATCACGGCTGAACCAATGCGCAAAAAAAAACAAAAAAAAAAAGGTCTAATGATGATATAAAATTTTTGTGGTTGATTTAATTCTATTTTGGGAAGTTATCTAACCGTTTTCACCGTCGTGCATGCAGTCGCAAAGATTAGAATTCCAAAGATTTTGTGTCTGGCTATTGACCGGTCTGCCTGCTGGTACGTTTGGCCGCGGGTTAGGCATTGGGCCATTGTTTTGGTTATGCGTTGGTTGAACCGGTGATTGTGCCTGGTTCGGCTGGTTAGGATCTGGACGACCCATAGATAGTCTTTAATTACCTTAAAAGGTTTGGGGGGGTTTGGCAAAAGATTTTTCTTTTGATCTTTTCTATCGATTGAGATTCTTTTTTTTTTTTTTTTTTT
>OVAP01003592.1:0-12343 GCA_900406295.1 Aurinia saxatilis
CGCAAAAAGTTCGTGTATTTTTCTGGCAAATGTGGTAAAGTTCGTGTATTTATAGAGGACCGAACTATAAGTTGTCTAACAGAATGGTATGGAGAAAAAAGGGAAATTTGTAAAAAGGGTCGGTTTTTTTTTTCCAGTTTTTCGCAACTAGGTTTTTTTTAACACAAATTTGTGCAAATATGTTTTTTTATTAATGTAAATATGTTTTTGACACAACAAAGTTTTTCTGGTCGGTTGGAGCTTATGGTTTCCATGGTAGGTTGGAGGCTTATGGTTTTCCCTGCTAGGTTGGATCTTATTTTTCTTTTCCAGATAATTACTTTAGAGATAGATCTTATGGTTGTGGTTTTTCCCTTGTTGGGGCTTATCTTTTTTCAACTAGAAGACTTGACAAAGCAACGATACAAGATTTTAAGATTCAAGACTCAAGATTGTTTGGACTCTCTGTTTAAAAAGAATTTTCATGGATTCAAGACCAGAAAGAGCTTTATGATTGGCTCAATAGTATCTAAATATCTTTATTTAGGCTTGTGATATTAGAGTTTTTATGATTTTGATTTATTGTTCATTGTATTCTTCGATTGCTTACTTTCAATAATACTGATCCACATGATTAAAAAAATGTAAATCCAATTTTACCCTTATATATATATAATATGGAAGAATATGATAGTTTCTCTAGTTTTTATTTTTTTAAAAACATAAAACATATTTTAATATATGACATGTAAGTATCTATATATTATTTTTTTGTGTTTTTTTAGTTTTTTCCTTTTAAAAACATAAACCATATTTTAATAACAACAAAAAATTCTAGCCCTCAAAATTTGTCTCTCGATTCTTCGGTGGCTGACATCCTTTGACTGCCACCGGAGAGGCTTCGTTTTCTGTTTTTTTCTCTTTTGGTGGTGTTATCTTCTCCGGTTAGATTGTATGGCGTGTGGTTTCCCCTGGTAGGTTGGGACTTATGGTTTTCTTGGTAGGTTGGAGCTTATGGTTTTCCCTGGTAGGTTGGGATTTATTTCTCTTTTTCATATATTTACTCTGGAGATAGAGCTTATGGTGGGGGGTTTTCCCTCGGTTTTCCCTTGTTGGGGCTTATCTTTTTCAACTAGGAGACTTGACAAAACAAAGATACAAGATTCGAAGATTCAAGAGTCAGAAAATTGCATGTTTAGACTCTCTGTTTAAGAAGAATTTTCATGGTTTTAAGATCAGAAGGACCTTCATGGTTGTCCAGTAATATCTAGATAGCTTTATTTATACTTGTGATATTAGAGTTTTTATGATTTTAATTTATTGTTCCTTGTATTCTTCGATTGCTTACTTTCAATAATAGTGATCCTCATGATTAAAAAAACATATTTTAATACTATATCTTATTAATTGTAAAAAAATAAAATAATATATAGATGTAAATATCTATATATTATTTTTCGGGGAATTTGTCTAAATCTTTCAGTTTTTTTCGTTCTTTGTGCAGCTATGTTTTTTGGTGGTTAAAACTACATAACGACTCAATTAACGTCACTTATCATATCTAAATATTTATATATCTCTTACTTTTACCAATTTTAATTAGAATAAAGGACAACATATGTTTGTGAATACATTATAATTAGAATACAAACACGAACGTGATTCTCACACACCATCGTCATATTTTTCTTTTGATTTGAATATCAAACATCGTTATATAGAACTCGTCTTCTGTAATTTTTGAGCAAAATAGAACTTTTCTGTCTTTATGCGGATAACTCATATAGAACTCGTCTTATATCCTATTTTCACATTCTACCCAATTTTGAATTTGTTTCCATCCTATCTTTGTAATCTACCCAGGTTAGAATTCATTTTCTATCCTATCTTTGTATTCTTTCTCGGGTTAGAATCCGTATACTATCTCCACCAGAATTCATCTCCAAGATCGGTTTGTGTTTTATAAAGACCTAAAAAAATCTTGAATGTCACATGTGTGAGACACGATGCAAACCTATATTGTTTATGGTGTATGGAAGACTTCTCCTAAGAATGGGTGGAGATTTACCAGCGACGAATACAATTGTGCGAGGTTAATGACTTTGAAATCCACTACTACGCGTGAAAATCTCAAGATGATGGTTTAAGAAGATTACGACTTAGACCCGAGTACAACCGATGTCGAAGTCACCTATCTACCGACTGATTTTGTTGGTAGACTGGGATCTCCTCTAATAGTTGTCTCAAATGATCGGCAAGTGAAGAATTTGGTTGGGTATTTAAGTAAAGAGCCTACGATGAGGTTATGTGTGACGTTTAGGACTACTCATGCTGATCAGAGTCCCAAAGTGAAGATTGATTTGATTAAATAGCTGGAAGAGTTAAGTGAAGCAGAGAAAAATGATGGTAGCCCGAAAATTTATGAGAACGATGAGACTAGACAAGACGAAGAGACAAGAAGGACGATGAGTCCAAACAAAACGAAGAAGACGGCAATGATATGATTTACACAACTTTATATTGGGCTGTATTACTAAATTATAAAGCCCACCCAATAAAACAAAATGATGCATACATAAAAACATAAAAACCCTAAATCATACAGTTCATGTAAATATCTATATATTATTTTATTTTTACAATTAATAAGATATAGTATTAAAATATGTTTTATGGTTCTTTAAAAAAACTAAAAATACACGAAAAGTTTTTATTCAAAATAGTATTTGGCATCGATTCTTCAAAATTTTAGAATGTATTTATGAGTTTTAGAATGTAGATAAAAAAATTTATTGACATAATGAAAATTAATTCACATAAAATGTATTACAGGAAGCATGCAAGGTAATTATATTTATAAATGCATAAATTAAATTAATCACTAATTTACATGTGTTGGTATGGTAAAATCTCTTGCAGCTATTTTCACCATTTCTTCATACTTTCTAAATTTAAATTATGAACAATTTTATCGGAAAAAATATATGCAATTTTTAATTATACATATAAAATACTTTTTATATAAATTTAATATAAAAATCTAAAAGTTTAGATAAATTACGTGAAACGAAATCAAACAACGAAAAATGATAAAACCCCAAATATTCAACAAGTATTGTAGCAATAAATCCGGTGCAACATACGCAACAAATTTAGTAATTTGGACTATAAAATTTCTTCCAACCAGAAGTTTATGTGGTTCATATTTGTTTTCAGATTTAGCTAAGACTATTAAATGAGTTATTTCTAAATAAAGAAAAAATCGTTATTTCACACCGAAGAGTTATAAATACTATCCATTGGTACCTTTATATCACTCCAAAAACTGTCTCAGAACCCCACAAAAAATGAATAACCTCATAATTATTATGTTATTTTCTACTCTGTATTTTAAGTTGCATGAAGCTTGCAAAAAAAAACATGTAGTCATTGATACACAAAGTTTTACAATATGTATTTCTAACAGCAAGTGCACAACAACTAATCAGTTATAATACTTAAGGATCGAATCCACAAAGACCGATATAAATATGCAAACTAGTTAAATAAAATTCTAAATAAAAGCAAGGTGATTGGTTCTAGTATGTAACTAACTGAGGCAGACACTAAGTGATTTTAAGGTGGTTTTTATCGATTAAAGCAAACTTTAGGCCGTGGGAAATTCAACTAGACTCAATTCTGAACCGAACTACGGACAATGTCGATCGACATTGATGTGGTGTCGATCGACACCCTACATGCATAAATTATATAAACCTTAACTCTAGAACATGAACAATTCTATCAAGCAAATCCAACTCTCGCTGAGACTTACTAACTTAATTTAAACCCTAGAAAGACCAACTCTCGTTGAGAAATCCTATGGAATTCAATCTAGCATTATTGAACCTATTCAATTGTTCACTAACTATTGTAAACCAAGTCTCCTTGAGAAAAGATAGCTAGCTATCCTAAGACAATTCCAACAATTTATTAACACTCTTGTGTATAATAAATTCCCTATGATCTAGACTAAGCCTGGGCGTTCGGGTATCCGGTCGGGTTCGGGTTGGTTCTATTCGGATCCCGTGTAATTTTGGATACAGGGTTGGCTACTCGACGAGTATTTATAAAATTTTGGTTCGGGTTCGGTTCGGGACCTCCCGGGTTCGGTTCGGATCGAGTATATTTATTGAGAACCGGTGTTTAATTGGATACAAAACGGATACGGATCGAATCCATACTTTCAAGTATATTTGAACAGAAATTTTGGTTCGGTTCTGGTAATTGGGTACAAAAATGTACCAAATGACTTGTATTTTATCCAAAGTACCTAAAATAAATAAATGTTAACATACCAAAACTAGTACATCTTCATTTTTTCTAACTTATAATAACTTAATAAAAAAAAAAAAAGAACATAAATTATCGTAACAAAAATTATCCATAAAATTCAAACCCTAATTGCCTTTCTAAACTTTATTGAAAATTTTGCACAATCCAAATTTATAAACTTGTCAACCTAGATCTTTTCTTAAAAGCTGAATAATTCTTCTGAGATAGAAGTGTAGATACTACAACTTAGATCACCACATAATTTTTTCAGAAAATACTAAATACAATAACTTTCCAATAAATATCATATAATCCTTAAATCGTCAATCATCGAGCATGCTTAACTATCCAATCCATCATTTCTTTTCTTATTAAATACAAAAAGAATTAGAAAATTAAAAAGTGTATAACAATAAAAACAGCAAGTGGTTTCCTTGTCCATCATCAAAACGCCGAGTCCATTCTTCAAACCATCCCAAAACGTCGCGACGTTTCACTATTTGGCAAATAAACGCTCCGTTGTTTCCTATACCTTGTCGTCTTCAGCATCAAATCTAGCTCTTTTTTTTTCTTCACCTCTCTTCCCTTTATTCATCCTTTTTCCAAATCTCATTTCCTCTCTCTCTGTCTCCGATCCTCATTCATCATAAATTTTCTTCAATTCTCCTCCTATCCGTAATTTATACGATTCAATTTCTCATCAATCAAACACGATTATAACAAATTTGAAGCTTATAATATCTGGTAAATCGTAAAGTTATATACAGCAGTTTCAAGGAACAAGTGATCGAGTACGTGAAACAAGCAGTTCCAGAGGACAATACAGGGAATCACAACAAAGCGTTTCCTCTGAAGAATAGAGAGAGAAACAACAGGGTCTAGGGAGATTGAAGGCAGTGTCGATGAGAAACATTTTGGTCTAGGGTTTCGAGTACTCTTGGGTTATCGGGTAATCCCCGACCCGACCCGTTACCCAGTGGACCTAAGGCCCATGCCCCGTGGAGTATTTAGCCCAATATCCTAACCCGACCCATTTCAATTTTTTCGGGCTGGATCTGGATCGGATCTTCGGATCTGGATAATATGCCCAAGCCTAATCTAGACTCAAGGTAACTAATCTATGAATCTAGCAATAAGAACAGCTAGGAGAAGAGTTAATTAATGGTACATTACTTAAGATATGGTAAACAAAAATTCATCATAATCTAAGAACCATAAACCTAACTAATAACCTACTCTGACATGGCCAAGCAATTCATCATGAAAAATCAATGAAACAATAAACTGAATAATACTTCAATAGAAAATAAAAAGGGTTTAGAGGTTTCTTCTCCTTTAAACTCTTTCAAAGTAAAAATAAAGCATAAGCCTAAACAATGGCCAAAACCTAGTATTTATATGCACAAAAACGTCAGACCCTTGGCAAAAAAATAAGGAAAGCTCGATATTCTTTTTTTCCGAATAATAATTGAAAACTTCCTTTTTCTGCCCACCAGAATGATATGTCTTCACTAAAACCGACATATCTCCTCAACCAATAATCAGAATGAGTTGAAACCATCGCCAAAGTGAAGCTAACTCAATTTCCTATGTCGTGTAAAAATTTGAGATTAAAATTCCTAGGGTAAGACCTTCGTATGACACGATTGTTAAGGAACTTTGGACTGCTTCTGCATAATCATTCCACGTATTTGCTTCATTTGCTCCATAATTCCTCCTTAATCCACCAAGTGACCAAAACTCGTCCATGCACCTAAATTGACTCATTTGGAATCTTATAATAATAATATAGACTATAAAATATAAATAAGTATATGTTTATTATATTAAAAACCGGTAAAATGCAAGATATATCAACTCCTCCAGACTTAGCCTTTTCTTGTCCTCAAGCAAAACATAAACCAAACTGTGAAAGAGGTTTGAAAATATAAAACTCACATTGCTTTAGAATGTCGAATTGATCTTAGTCGACTTAGTAATCCACACATTAGTTCGACTAATTCCAAACTTGACCACCTTGTACTTCTCCTTGGACTTCCTTAGCATTCTGAAGAAACCCACAACCTTATTACGAAACCGATGCCATTTTCATAACTTGTTGATCTCAATGCCTTCGAAATTTCTAGACTCGTTTCTCATACAATGTTTGCCAAACCCACGCTTGAACAGAAATATTCACTACTCTCCCCCAGACTTGAGTAGTACTAATAATCTTTACTTTATAGTTTGGTTATGGCTCATCAAGGTTTCTTACTTCTGTTTCTGACTTTTTAAAATATAGGTACCATCATTGGAAATGTCATTCCCTAGGTGACCTTAGTATTTTAACTTTCTATGGTATAATACATCACTTTTTTGAAAGGGAAAGTAGTAAATGCTTTCTCTTACTTGTTGAATCTGGCAAGCATGAATGGAAGAATCAAATCCTAGTGAATTGATCACATTGAAGAGATGCAATAAGTGCCAACCGTTCGGTTCTTCGTAACTTAGCATGAGTGACTTTGAAATACCAATTGGCCTTTGGATTTTTCAATAGTCTTGTTCTGAAATTTTTCTTGTAAATGATGGTCACAAATCTGAAAAAGACACAATCAAACAATCCAAACAGATGATCATAGCTCAAACTGATTTTGACTCGATAAAACGACTCGATATGCATGAATATATTTTTGAAATGATTACAAATAAAAAAGACAAAGAAAAATACATCAGTATTTCTCTCCCCCAGACTTAAACAACACTGTCCCAATGTGTAAAAATCTCGAGGCGAGGAAAGAAAGAAATATTAATCGAAAAGGCCAAAACTCAGAAAACTTACCTTGTTTCCTGTGGGAGTGTCGATCAACATTGATGATGGTGTCGATCGACACCAAGATGATCGAGCGACGAGATATTGTGTCGATCGACACAAAAAACGTCTGGCCAGTAGATCTGATTGATTTGAAATAGCTGTTTTTTATAGTATAAAAGCCGTATTAAATAAAATATAATAGTAAAAATGATGAAAATAATTTTAAAAATCGTAGAAAATTAAAGCCAATTTAATAAATTAAAATCATATTTTTTGAAACTCCGAACTATTTTTAAAAATTCAAAAACTCCAAAATAATTAAAAATAAATAGTATAGGTAGTAGAAAACTCACAATTAATCTTTAGCCTGACTATTGTATGGATGGTGACTCATGGTGGATTGTATATGAACCTATGAAAGCGTCCTTTGACTTGCCATGAAGAGACGCGAGGAAAGAGCACCATCGTAGCATTTTATCGATCCTTGATAACATCATCTCCCATGTCTCTCAGCTCCTCTAGAATGACAATGTTGATTGTAGCAAATGGATTTGAAGAACGAACATGTTTTGCCTTAGATGATTTGTCGATGTTCGGAGCGTTTCTGAAGATTGTTGGGGATGCCTTGGGAACATCTGTGGCTGAGTCCAACTTCTCATCATGGTGAATGGCCTTACAAGAGGTTCCTCTGTTGGGGTTAAAGTGATTGAAGACCGTTGAGTTGATCTTAGAGAAGAAGACTCTTTGGTTTGGATAATCCATAACAGCCAACAGTGGCAAGGAATGAAGAACCAAGAATCAATGGTCTATTGATCTCCTCATTTATATCCATAATATAGAAATCAGCAGGCACTAGACAATCTCCAATTTGAAGCATCACGTTTGGAACAAAGCCCGTAGCATTCACCGTGAAGAATCCGCCATGATTATCGGTGACATTGAAGGTTGTTGGCATGAAAGACCAGGTCTTTGGACGATCGCCTGCGATATCACATTCACAGTGGCACCAATATCACATAAAGAATTCTTCATGATCATTCCTTTGATTGAACAATCGAAGACGAATCTGCCCAAACAATCCATCTTTTCAAGCGTCTTAAAGGTGGGTGGAGAGGGTGCTTCTTTAGCAATCTTCATGAGACTAACATTGATTGCACTAACTTTTCTAAGTACTGTTTGAACACAATCCTCAATGCTGACCTTAGTGATACTCAATTGCTTGATGAATCCCTTTTGACCGGTGAATTTTTTATGAAGCTATACGAAGGATATTGTTTGATCACATTCCTCAAGATGGCTTGCCGACGATCTTCAATTTCCTTCTCTTGTTCCTTCTCGGACTTCCTAGGAGGGTCTGGAGCAGGCACATGAGGTTTGTGGACTAGTTCAGGGGCTGCAGCAAGTTGATCCATGGGTTTTGATGAAGAACAAGTTATCGGAGACTGTTTCTGCGGGGGTGTCGATCGACACACTCAGTGGTGTCGATCGACACCATGTCATTATGAGCTTTTCCACATGTGTTGTCGAGCTGGGATCGAGCCGGGGTCGAGATCTTTATGGCGTGAATGTCGATACTGGGGGGTGTCGAACGACACTGACCTTGGTGTCTTTCGACTCCATGTCCTGAAACAGAGTCTGTTATAGAATTTTCCGAGGGGTGTCGATCGACACTAGGTGAATGTCAATCGACACTAATCTGTTTTGCAGCCGAATTTTCATCATCTTCAGCCCAACGAAGCTCCTCTTTGTCCATGTTTCCTCCAAGCATTGCCTCAAGCGAACCAACTTTTTCCTATGCACTTTTCATGGTGATTGAGTTGATAAACCTCTTCGGGTTTTGATCCGTCTTTGATGGAAGGAAACCATCTTGCCTTCTAATTGTCTCAACCATTTGAGCTACTTGGAGGTCCGTTTTCTTTTGATGTGCAACCAGCTGTTCGTACTTCCCATTAAGGTCAGTGTAGAGATCATCAAGCTTTTCATGGAATCCTACATTCATCTTTTGATGGCCTTCAAGAAGTTGCTCTAGCATAGACTTGGTTTCATCATCTTGTGCTTTTGGAGAGTGGTAGGAAGTGTTGTCATAGCTTCTTCCTTCTCTAATTGGCTTTTGATATCCTCCAGCGAAAGGCTTGTTGTAGAAAGGTTTGTTGTAGAATTGTTGGCCGGAATTTCCAACATAAGCAACATCCTTCTCTTCCTCTTCCTTTTGGACAATATCAACATCAGCAAAACGGATACTCTTTTTACTTCCTTTCATCATGAAATCGATCTTCTGATGGAGTTCTTTAATCCTTTGAGCTTCAACATTGTTCACCATCTTTGACCTATCATACTCTCTTCCACGGTTGTAAGAGCTAGCAGCAAAATTCTCAATCAATTTGTAGGCACCATCCTTTGTTTGTGTCATAAAATCACCATTGCTGGCCGAGTTGAGAGCATTCTTGTAATCCCAATTCACACCATCATAAAAGAGGCCTAGCAGCTGCTCATCGGTGTAGCCATGATGAGGAAACTCCATCTTGTACTCCTTGAATCTTTCCCATGCTTCACAAAAAGACTCACCGGATAGTTGCTGAAAACTGGTGATCCTATTCTTCATGGACATTGTCTTAGCTTTTGTGAAGAAATGGTGGAGAAAGGCTCCTCTAATCTCTTCCCAAGTGCGAAGAGATGCTGGAGGTAGAGACTTGAGCCACTTCTCCGCCTTATCAGTAAGTGAGAAGGGAAAGAGCATGCACATGCTGTAGTCACTAGGAGCACCATTGGTGATTGTGTTGCACATGCTTTCATAATCATCGATATGATCTATCGGGTTCTCATGAACATGGCCATGAAATCGATTTTGCTTCACCAAAGCAATCATCTGAGGTGTCACTTCATTGCCTTGACCAACGACATGAGCAGGACATATGGCTGCCCGGTTTGAGTAGAACGAGTTTGGAGTATCTGAAGCTCCAATGGTGTCACCCCGCTGAGGATTAGTGCGCAACTGTTTTAATTCCTCCTGCATCTTCTTCACCTGATCAAGGAGAGTAGCATTGTCAATTTGATCAGGCAATGTGGCTGTTTTAACCTAAAATATCAAAGAGAAACCAAAAAGAAAACTATTTAGTAAATAAATAAAATAAAATAAAACCAAAGAAAACAAGCAAAAATAGAATTCGATAAACTAGTATACAAGTTTAATTAGTCCCCGGCAACGGCGCCAAAAACTTGTTAACAAATTTTTACCCTATGTATTTCTAACTGCAAGTGCACATCAACTAATCAGTTATAGTACTTAGGGATTGAATAAACAAAGACCGATAAAAATATGCAAATTAGTTAAATAAAATTCTAAATAAAAGCAAGGTGATTGGTTTTAATATGTAAATAAGTGAGGTAGACACTAAGTGATTTTAAGGTGGTTTCTATCGATTAAAACAAACGCTTGGCGTTGGGAACTTTAACTAGACTCAAATCTGAACCGAACTATGGACAATGTCGATCAACACTGATGTGGTGTCGATCGACACCCTACGTGCAGAAATTGTATAAACCTTAACTTTAGAACATGAACAATCCTATCAAGCAAATGCATCTCTCGCTGAGACTTACTAACTTAATTTAAACCTTAGAAAGACCAACTCTTGCTGAGAAATCATATGGAATTCAAACTAGCATTATCGAACCTATTCAATTGTTCACTAACTATTCTAAACCAAGTCTCCTTGAGAAAAGATAGCTAGCTCTCCTAAGACAATTCCAACAATTTATTAACACTCTCGTGTATAATAAATTCCCTATGATCTTGACTCAAGGTAACTAATCTATGAATCTAGCAATAAGAACATCTAGGAGAAGAGTTAATTTATGGTACATTACTTAAGCTATGGTAAACAGAAATTCATCATAATCTAAGAACCCTAAATCTAACTAATAAACTACTCTGACATGGCCAAGCAATTCATCATGCAAAATTAATGAAACAATAAACTGAATAATACTTCAATAGAAAATAAAAAGGGTTTAGAGGTTTCTTCTCCATTAAACTCTCTCAAAGTAAAAATAAAGCATAAGCCTAAACAATGGCCAAAACCTAGTATTTATACGCACAAAAACGTCAGCCCCTTGGCAAAAAATAAGGAAAGGTCGATATTCCTTTTTTCTGAATAATAATTGGAAACTTTCTTTTTTTGCCCACCAGAATGACATGTCTTCACTAAAACAGTCATATCTCCTCAACCAATAATCATAATGAGTTGAAACCACCGTCAAAGTGAAGCTAACTCAATTTCCTAAGTGAGACCTTTGTCTGACACGATCTTTAAGGAACCGCGGACTGCTTCTGCATTATCATTCCACATATTTGCCTTATTTGCTCCATATTTCCTCTTTAATTCACCAAGTGACCAAAACTCGTCCATGTACCTAAATCAACTCATTTGGACTCTAATAATAATAATATAGACTATAAAATATAAATAAGTATATGTTTATTATATTAAAAACCTGTAAAATACGAGATATATCAGTAATTTATAATGAACTTGGTCTGGGGATTACTCTTGATATTGCATGCCGTTACGGAATCAGAAACACAAACCTCAAGTATATACTGGAATCAGAAATATGATTTTATCTGAACCTGTAGTTTAATCCTAAGCTCTCTTTCGTTAGCTCATTAACCCATCTGATTATTTATCAAAAGAAAACTATGATACAGCTGTTTCCATTTGCAGATTAATATCAATTGTTATAGAAAATTACACGTGATTGGCTTTTTGATTTTTTTACATTACAATCTTGTGAAGCTTCCATGTTATTGTTTGCAATTTCCATCACATTTTCTTCTCCATTCTGTAAAAAAACATGAAATGTATAATCATAATGCCATTGAAATGTAGACTCGGAGGAACTTGAACTTCCTGACCATCTTCATCTGATTACAAAACCAAATTCACAATCACAACGATTCAAAGTCAAATTGTTCACAACCTTCTTCGTCTCAGCATTACGTTCACCACTCTACACAATTGATGGACAAAAAACAAAATTCGTTGGCACAACACACAAACATAATCTTAGCACCATTGTTTCACAGCAGATTTTCATTTTAGACCCGACCCTTGAAAACATCATTGCTGCAAGGCGTTGGGCTTCTTTATACCTAAATTTTACACAGCAAGTACGAATCAATACAAAACATTGAAAAGGGGTCGAGTTACCTTGGTGGATAGATATAAATTCGGGGGGGGGGGGGGAAGGTTTTTTTTG
>OVAP01003593.1:0-16315 GCA_900406295.1 Aurinia saxatilis
ATTGGTCCAGGGAAATCTTTGACGCTGAAGCCTCCCAATTGTTCCTCGGCCAGACATTTTGCCAAGAGGGCCCCAAGGACTTTGCAGTTGGCAGTGTTGTGTCCCTTGTTTTGGTGGTGGTCACAGAAGGCATTTTCGTCGTAAGCATTCTGGAGGAGCCATTGATTGGAACGTCCTCTTCCTCGACCTCCTGTTTGACCCCCACCTCGGCCTCTACCCGTCCTTTGTTTCTCTCTGGCGTTACCTCGGTATAATAGCATCCCTCGTCTTCAGGATGGTCCACGAGATAGTTGTGGGAACCACCCTGAGGTGCTCCTTCGTGGTTGACATAGCGGTTGGCAGCTGTCTTCTACGTGTAGTTTGTAGCGACACGGAAGGAGCTGGTCGGCCTGTCAACCTCACGTGTTGATTTGAAGGGTTAACATTTCCTCCTCGTCGGCTATGTACCCAACGGCCCGTTGAAGGGCTTCTTGGATGGTGTTGACTGGTCGTTTTGCCAGTGATCGGCGAAGTTTGCCTCAGAGCCTCGAGAGTAGCTTCGTCCCCCATACCGTCATTTGCGTAAGGCTTGATTTGAATCTGACGATGAAATCGCGAAGGGATTCGTTCTGCCCATGTCGGATGTTCCATAGATCTTTCCCAGTCGGCTCAGTTCCGGCCAGGATCACGTACTGCGCTAGGAACTTGTTTTGGAGGGTTTTGAAGTTATCAACCGAGTATAAGTCTAACTTTATGAACCATCAGAAGGCTGCCCCATCTAAGTGCTCGGCGAATAGAAGGCAANGGGCTGCCCCATCTAACTGCTCGGCGAACAGAAGGCAAAGACCGGCATCTCTTTGTCCCAGCGGGAATTTCGCTCGGTTCATGGCAACATGGAACGCAACAAGTTGTGCTTTGGGATCGGTAAGCCCTTTAAAGATTGGACTTTTCATCTTTCCAGGATCCGATATGTTCACAGCCGTGATGGTTGGGACGAAAGGAGTTCTTCTCGCCTCTTCAAGCACCCGGTCGATCGTTGGGGCCGACGAGGTCGTTCGATGAACCTGGTTCTGAACAACTTTAAATCCGTCGTTGGTCCTCGCGATCATGGCTTTCATCTCGTCTATTTTGGCACGAAGATCTTGGTGTCCGGATTCCTCGTCCAGATCGTGGCCGTCGTCCGAAACCTCTACTCTGTTGGCAACGGCTTCGGAATCTTTGGCTTGTTCGCCGTTTGTTCCTGTAATCTCGTCAGCTCCCTATTCTCCCCTATTCTGATCATCCGTGTTCCGAGATGTCTCGCGGTTGATGATTGCCTCGCTAAACGTCGAGGGTCCTCGTCTCGGAGGAGGAGGAGGAAGGCGAGTGGGATATATGATCCTGAAGGTGTTGGAAGGCGTCTGGAAGCCATCATTGAAGTTGAGAGAGCTCCGAACATTGGTTGGGACTTTTCTTGGAGGTTTGCGCGTCGCAGCCAGCTGGGTAGAAATTGAGTTTAGCTGGTTGAGGATGCTGAGATTTGTCGTCTCCTGCTGCGAGGCTCGGTGAGCAGATCGGCCAGCGTAGCGGCGACGGCTTCTGAGTTGAACTCGACACGCACGACTCCCTGGTTGTCGGTCACAGTTCTCGTGATAGTAAACGGTGTGGCCGTTCCTGGCTGATGTCCTTCGGGAGGGTTTTGGTGCTCGTCGGTCATTATTCTTTGCTAGGGTTTTCGGTTTGCGAGAAAGTTATCGGAGTCCCATAATCGGCGCCAAATTGTGTGGGTTGAATCACACAATCAATATTTGTTCGAGGTTCTGGATGAGGAACTCAATACAAAGAGCAGGACGCAAACAGAAAGGAACTAGCAAAGGATAGCTTTTATTGATTGTGAAAAAGTGTCTTTTGTAGCGTAAGCTTTTAGAATTCTTAAGCCAGAAAGAGATGATCATACAAGTTTAACCTAGGGATATATATACAAAATTATGACGACTTCCCCTAAATAAGTTAAACTCCTAGATCTTCTCGTATATTCCCAATTTGTCTTGCCTTTTTCTTTCAGGTCGGCTCGTCTTATCTGGGCCTGGGACTCCTCGGCCTGTGATTGGAATTGGTCTTGTCAGTGTATTGCTCGGCCCATCAGATGTTGATGACCCTATCCTTTGAGACCAGACAAGAATAGGCCGAGGAAGTGATACGGCCGAGGACATGACCCGACTTGTGTCCTCGGCTTTGCGAATATTGTAAGTTATACGGAGCTCATGACTCAGTTGATGATTTTGGCATATGGACGAAAGTTGTCTCGTTCAAGATTGGCCGAGGACATGATTCGGATAATGTCCTCGGCTTTCGCGAGTGTAGTTTGAACTGTGCCGAGCTCATGATTCGGTTAATGTCCTCGGCATGTCTAAGAGTGAACGTTGTGCCGAGGAAGTGACTTAGTTAAACCTCCTCAACATTCCTTTAAAAATTACGCTAGCCGAGGTCATGCTTAGGGAAACGACCTCGGCCTAAATGGTCCAACATTTAATCATTTCCTCCGACCGCTAACTTATGATCGTAGGTGGGGATATTTGACCCCCACACTGCTTTATCCGTCGTCATGTGCGAGGGACTGAAGGTGACAAACATCATCTTAGTTGTGCCTATATAGGAATCCAATTGTTCTTTACCTTGTATTTCGACGGATTTATCTTCGCATAAGTTTGTATGTGTATTGCTTTACATTTTCGGGATTTCTTCGTTTTACTTTTTGTGTTGTATATTTGTAAGCACTCTGGGAATCTTGTAGATTCGCCGGCTTAGCACTCAAAGGCACTTTTTGTGTATGTTTGTATCATCCTTTATCTAATAAAATGCTAGTGAAAAAAAATATATATATATAACTTTTGTATTTAAGATTTTTAAAATTGCAATTTAATAAAAGTAAAATATATTTGATCAACNTATATATATATATATATAACTTTTGTATTTAAGATTTTTAAAATTGCAATTTAATAANAAAATATATATATATAACTTTTGTATTTAAGATTTTTAAAATTGCAATTTAATAAAAGTAAAATATATTTGATCAACACAGATAGTTACATGTATTTTAAATGATATTTAAGAACCTATATACAGTGTAGTGAAAATTCACTTTAAATAATTAATATTTCGCCATTCTTCAAAAGCATATCCTAGTATACATTAATTTGGTTCAACATGTATTTATTCCGCCATTCCGTAAACTATTTAAGTTTTCCACAATTCCGCGATTACCAATCAAGGCCACATCACTGTAGTTATAATTATACACATGATTTGGCATTTTTCATTTGCCCCCCACAACGTGAACATGCATTACTTTCTGTAGGGTGGACGTTTTCGGGTTTCGATTGTAACTATAAGTTCTCTGTTTTGGTTCTGAAAAATTCGATACTTTATTTAGTGGAAGCATATGCATTATATAGCCTTTACAAATAACAATACGATCCTATAATTAGGCAACTAAAGTTGTTATATTGTACACTTGACAATATGAATCGGTTTATTATTGACTGAACCAACTCCTACAAACTCGCTAAGACCACTTAAATCTCCGAGTTCCAACGTCTCCGTCTTCCTTATCCTGAGTTTTCTTCAACAAACCCTCCTTAAGCTAAGCTTGTCGAAAGTTTAGCTTACCTTCAACTGAGCAAATTCCAAGCTTTCTTCTCAAAGTCTCGAACTTTGTGAATATGTCTGCAACTTGCTCATGTGAACCACAATGTTCAAGACATACCTTCCTTACTTTAACTAGATCTATGAGAAAATGGAAACAAACACCAATATGCTTACACCTTCCATGAAAGAATGGATTTTTGACAACTTGATTGTTGATGTATTATCACACAAGATGACAATGCCTTCCCTTGGATCGTAACCCAATTCTTTTAGGACTCTCTCAAACCAGATCACCTAACACACACAAGTTGATGATGCCACGTACTCTACCTCTGTGGTAAATAACGTCAGTATGGGGTGCTTCTTTGAGGACTGATAGGACTGATGTTTTACCACTTTTTACTATGAATTTCAAGTTCTTTTGATAACAAAACCAAATAATTTTGAGATAAATGTTATGATTTTCACCATTTTATATTTTCAAAGTGTTGTTTGGAGAAAATGAGCTTTTCAGGTACAAAGATGGACATTTCTTGCTTAAATCAGAAATCCGGTGCAAGAAGAGGATGCTCGAATGATGATGATGTACAAATTGGATGAAATGAATTTTGGAGACAAACACGCCACGTGAGTTAGCTGTCACATGGGCCTGGAACCAAATTATTCGACCAAGTAACCCTGGAGCTACAACCCAGACATTGAAGACAAGCCTTTCGAAGCCAATTACTCTTACGGCCCAATCGATCGACTGATGTAACGATCGATCGACCACAAAGAGGATAACTACGGAAACTTCTGGAAACTGCACAAGATTACTCCATATATTCAGGCAATATCTGAAGACAACATAAAGCGCGTGAGAAGATTCAGGAGATGACGAAATATATATTTCGTGAAGGAATCGATCGAATATTCCCACGACATTTGATCGATCAGAAGAGATAAGCCCAAATATTCTGATTCTCCTCAGCTGATTCGTTTCTATCACTTCACTGAAGCCCTCATACGTCCTTCACCCTCTATATAAAGAGACCTCTCGTCTCAGAAAAGAGGTGTTCCTCTCCACGCCACCTAAACTCTAGGAGAGAGCACTTTGCCTTCAAAAGTCTTAAAGCTCTTTATTTTTTTCATTTATGTAGTTGCAAGGGGAAATAATCTCTTGTATTTGAACCCATGTTTCTATTTCTTGCATGGTCGTTTTGCTCTTCATGGTTCTTTCATCTATGGTAGAGTAATTTGATCGTTGGGATCAAGATTTTCATAGTTGCATGGTTTGGTAGATAGATTTTTTTATTAATTTGAAAGAACTTTATATTTACTAGCATTAATTTAGAATTGTTAGCTTGATCACCTGGCTTTTCATAATAAATTCTCTTCGCTAAAACACCATTAGGTAGAAGATCTGACGAGTAAATGATAAGCTGTACATGTGGGATCTCGACCAGAGGACCATGTGTATGGTTAAAATATCAATCCTTTAGTAGAAATCATGACTGCCCCTTTGTTGAGGTCATGTGGTTTATGTTTGAATGAGATTGAGTTTGGAAGACTTTAATACGAAGGCTGTTTACAAGTCTAAATAATCTGACCCGTGTCTCTAAAGAAATACATTATTCCCAATATTTAGATTAATTGCATTCAAACCGTTTTATTTTGCATTAGTAGATTCACAAATTTCATCAATAACCATTTCCACCGATCGAACGAATATACCAATCGATCGATCAAAACCCACAAAAATCATATTTGCATCTTAGCTTGATTTGAATCCCATAAGATTGCAGCGTAGCAACCCTTTCTCTGTGGATACGATCTCTAGGTACTACTGCGAGACATGTACGCTTGGAAAATATTTTTGGCGAAAACTAAATCCCCATCAAGGACCAAGCAACAACTACATTGTTCAACAAAAACACATAACCTGAGGTACTCTTCCTGCTATCAACATCTCATGCAAAGTCACTATCAGATCCTCAATTCCTCCTCTTTCTCGTACCAAAATTCCAAACTCCATTTGTCCCTTCAAATATCTCAACACCTTTTTTTGTAGGATGTGCGTGTAATTGAGTTGGAGTTGACATGTAACGGCTTAGTAGACTTACAACATACTGAAGATCTGAATTCGTATTTGTAATGTACATAAGAATTCCATTTATTTTCTTATAGTAAGTCTCATCAACTTATTCCCCTCCTTAGTCCTTATCGAGATTGCTTCATGGAACCATAAGATTACACACATGATTGAAAATTTCCATGTAAAAACACTTTAAAACTTCAAGAGCATATTTCTCTTGGGAGATTTGAATGCCTTGCGAAGTTTGCAACACCTCAATTCCTAGAAAAATCTCATATTCCCAAGATCAGACATATCAAATTTTCTTTTTATAGACAACTTAAATTCTTTCATCATTTGATTATCATCCCCCATGTAGATTAGATCATCCACATACACACTGACAATTAAGATGTGATGAAGTGGAAGCTTCTAGGATAAAACTAGAAATCCGTTGATAAGAATACCCGGATTCTAGGGTTTGAGAGTCCTCCTCTCAGGGCATTCACAAAAGCTCTAGATTTGTGAATACTCTTCACAGTGGTTTATCAAAACCTCTTTTAAATCTTTTTATTAATCAAATCATAATCCGAAGAATATAATAAGCAAAGGAGGTTATTTATCAGAAAATGCAACCCTAATATTCTAGAATATTCCTAAAATATAAACACCATAATATTCCTAGAATATTCTCTAAGATAAACAAATAAATGGTAATTATCTTGATCCTACGCTGCATCAGGATGTTACCTCAATCATTTGTCTTTAAAAATAGTGTTTCTTCATGTTGAGATTCCATGAAACTCCTTGGTGAATTAATCTTCAAGTTGATTAAACCATGCTTGTGGAGCCTGCATTAACCCGTATAAAGCCTTGTGAAGTTTATACATTTTGTTATCCATTCCCTTCACTTCAGAGCCTTCTGACTGCCTTAACTCGTATAAAGCCTTATGAGGTTGATACACCTTGTTCTCCTTTCCCTTTCCTTCATAGCGTTTGGTTGTTGAATGTAAACGTCTTCATTTACTACTCCGTGAAGAAATGCCGAATTGACATCAAGTTAGTATATCTCCCAATCTCTCTGAGCTATCGTAGCAAGACTGGTTCTTATGGTATCCATTCGAGTTACTGGTGCGTATACTTCAATGAAATCAATTCCAAGTTCTTGAGAATAACCTTTAGCGACCAATCATGCGATGAGTTTGTTAATTTCTCCGATTTCATTGAACTTGGTCTTATATTTGACCCCGATACAACTTTTCTCCGTCTAGAAGAGAATAGAGTTCCCAAGGCTCGTTCTTCTATTTATCTCCTCGTCCATGGTTCTCTCCCGTCGAACGTTAATAAAGCATTCGAGTTGATTTCCACCATGTTGACTTCATCTTTTTCATCTATTTCGCCATGCTCATGAACATAGTCCTTGATATATTGTGGAAGTTGTCTTGTTCTACCACTTTTTCTGACTTCCACAACTTGTACAGTCGTTGTTTCTTCATTGATTTCAGCAAGCCGCTCAGCCTGCTCCGGCTCATCTCCCACAATATAATCATCGATGGCCTCTTCCTCCCGTATTTCATTGTCGTCACTCCATGTTAGCTTTGTTTTCGAGTGTTGTCCTTGATCTCCTTCCAAATCCCAACTTTTTGTTTCTTCGAACATTATGTCTCGGCTTATTATGATCCCCTTTGTCTTTTGACCATAAAGTTTATACGCCTATGATTCCTCTGAAAAACCAATTAAAACGCATGCTATACTTTTATCATCAAGTTTACCTTGCTTCACGTGTGGAATGTGTGCTAAGATTTCCCACACACGAAAATCCTCCACACTTGGCTTTATTCCATTCCATGCTTCTTGTGGTGTGATGTATTTAACCGCGTGAGTTAGACAACTATTTAGGACATAGAATGTCCATATAATTGCATCTGGCCCGAATAACTTCGGTACCTTTCTTGTGAAGAACATTGATATGACCATGTTAATCATTGTGCAGTTCTTCCTCTCTGAGATACCATTCTGCTGAGGTGTGTATGCAGTGGTTAATTGTCTCTGAATTCCTTGTTCTTTGCAGTAGTCAGAATTCATTTGAGGTGTATTCTCCTCGTCTATCCGTTCTCAAGCACTAAATGACTTTCATTATCCTATTTACTCTTGAATGACTTGGACTGAATAATGCTTCTGATTTTTCTTTGAGAAAATAAACACAGGCTTTTCTACTATGATCGTCAATGAAGCATATGATATATCGATTCCTTGCTCGAACCGCAAATATCAGAGTGTATTAGCTTAAGTACCTTGCTTGCTCTCCATGAATTCTTCTTGGGAATGACACTTCTCGCTTGTTTGCCCACTAGACAATCTTAGCTTGTGATCTTCTGTGCATCACAATTTGGGAGACCTAATGATGGGAAAATAAGTTTTCACCTAAAATAATCATGCAAGCGTACATGTGTTCACCCTAATACTTAGGGGTTGAATCCACAGAGAACAAAATGCACACANTGCAAGCGTACATGTGTTCACAGTAATACTTAGGGGTTGAATCCACAGAGAACAAAATGCACACAATAATACTACTGAATTCACTCGAGCTAAGCAGCAAAATATGATTATGAAAATAACAGGTTCGATNATCATGCAAGCGTACATGTGTTCACCCTAATACTTAGGGGTTGAATCCACAGAGAACAAAATGCACACAATAATACTACTGAATTCACTCGAGCTAAGCAGCAAAATATGATTATGAAAATAACAGGTTCGATCGAATGCCTAAACATTTGATCGAATTGAGAGACTTTCGATAGAACATATAATGAATAAATTGAATCAATTTGTTAATATAACTGAATAATTCAATACTTTATTCATTAGAAGCAAATAACAATACAATACCAACAATTAAACAACTAAACCGTTCTACTTGTCCGTATCAATCAGTTTATTATTGGCTGAACTAACTCCTCAATCTCCAACTTCCAAAGTCTCCTTCTTCCTTATCCTAAATTTGTTCCAACATCGGTTAGATTTACAATTTGATTTTCTTGTTTTTTGGATTTTTGAGAGTATTTTTGTTTCGGTTCGAGAAAAAACCACTTGAGTTTTCAGGTATTTTCTCTTTTCCTGAGATTTTTGTATGTTTTTTGGTTTCAGTAGGATACATTTGCAAAAACATTTAATTCAGATGAGAGATGTTTTTGGAAGGGAACGCCATTTTAGATATAATATACGTATACCATGGTTGGACTTTGACGCAGAACAGGTTCTAATCAAATATACTCACCTACTGATTAGGCGAGCACGTGGTTAATGTTTTAAAAAAACGCATCGTTTTACCTGTTAATTCTCCAATCGCTTTATAAACTCGTCGTCTCTTTCTCTATTGGAATCAGAGAAAGATCCTTGCATTTCCGACAATGGCGGCGATACAGTACAAGTCTTGTCTTCTTCAAGCCAAGTCCGGCTCTACCTCTCGCTTATACCCTTCTTCCCTCGCCAAGCCCCTTTCAAATCCGACCAGTAAGTCTCTTCTGATTTTGGTCTCAAGATTCGAATTAAGGTTTCAATTATTATCTTCTTTTGTTTCCTGTGGTAGGAGTTTCGATCTTGGGTAAGAGTCGTAGTAATATCGCTGCGAGAGCTTCAATTGGAATGGCGGAATCGAATTCGACTCCTTCAGTTGTTGTCCGTTCCTCGAAGCAGAATGGTCCCATCATTGTCATCGATAATTACGACAGCTTCACCTACAATCTCTGCCAGGTTTCATTTTCTTATATCTGAATTTATTGGAAATGATGGCTTATTCGAGATGTTTTCTAAATCGTTTCACAATCCATTCTTTGCTCCACCTGCTCATGTAAAGTAGATTATCACTTGTTATGTGATCACTAGGCAGTGGTTATAACAACATGTCACCATCAAATCATTTTTCTCAAAATTCTCCACTTCTCTTCTGAATTTTGTCAAAATCTAATATACGTGACCCTAGTCTAGCCTTTTATTTTGTTCAAAGTTCGGATTGGTGATTTTGTGAGTCGCTATATTTAACTTTATATTGTTAAATTTGATTTGGCTAATCAGGAGGCGTTGATTCCTAGTTTTGTGATTTTGATTTTTGCTGTTTTTGTTTTCCCTTTGTGATTCTTGTTTTTAAATCTCAGTATATGGGAGAGCTAGGATGCCATTTTGAAGTTTACCGCAATGATGAACTTACAGTAGAGGAGCTCAAAAGGTACGAGGAATCTATATGCATTCTGTTTAAAATGTAATCTGGCTAAAGGCTGTTGATTCCTTTATTGTGCTCTCCTCTTTGCAGTAAAAATCCAAGAGGGGTGCTGATTTCTCCTGGGCCAGGTATATATATTTTAAGCCTCCAAAATTTGTATTTGTTTTTCAACTACAGTGTGTCTTTTCGTTTGAAGATTAATGTAGCGACGAAAAAGAAGAAGATGACAACTTTCATAAAACTGATAGGTACCCCTCAAGACTCTGGGATTTCCTTGCAAACTGTTTTGGAACTTGGACCACATGTTCCTTTATTCGGAGTATGTATGGGTTTGCAGTGCATAGGAGAAGCATTTGGAGGTTAGTTTCCTTCAAAAAGACATCATATTTTCCCATATCGTTGCTCGACCATGGTTTTAGTCTTTATGTAATGCATCCTTAAATTTGATTGTAGGAAAGATTGTGCGGTCACCGTTTGGTGTTATGCATGGAAAAAGCTCCATGGTTTACTATGATGAGAAAGGAGAAGAAGGGTTGTTCTCTGGATTATCAAAGTATAAATCAGTTGTTTGTTTGGCTTCTATTATATATGTTTCTGCGAAAACCATAACCATGGGTGCATAAATGCGTATTTAAAATTGAGTGTTGTTGGTCTGTCTTTTTCAGCCCTTTCCTTGTAGGTAGATATCACAGCCTCGTGATTGAAAAGGATACATTTCCTGGTGATGAACTCGAGGTTACTGCATGGACAGATGATGGTCTGGTTATGGCTGCCCGGCACAGGAAGTACAAGCATATACAGGTAAAAGCACGCTTGAGAGTTTCATCTTCCATCTTGCGTCCTTCATTAAAAACAGAACTCTGAAGTCTTGTAATTTTGTTTTTCACAGGGAGTACAATTTCATCCGGAGAGTATTATAACAACTGATGGCAAAACAATCGTCCGCAATTTCATCAAACTTGTAGAGAAAAAGGAGGCTGAAAAGTTGACTTAGGCTTTCTTAATCAGAAACTTAGGTGATTCTGAGTAGTGCCCTACTAATAAAGTTTGCCAATGCAAAATAATTCGTGTCAGTTTCCTCCATTTGTTCTTAATTTAGAAAACAGAAAACTTTGCCCAGTGAGGAAAATAGTGGTGCACAATTCAGTTTAGTTTGGTAAATTTGATTCGAGCAAAACTAAAGCTACATTCAAATCGAAAGGTATAACCAAAATAAATAAATACGTCCCACAATAGTACAGTACAGTGTTTGGCTAAGAAAAATGGTCATGACTATCTCCAAGAGCATATACTCTTTAGTCGATGGTTAGACGGCGTGCCAAGTCCGTGTGCAGTGCATGACCCGCCTGTGCTTGAAAGAAAAAAGATTATATCAGAAAACTGTTTTCTCTTTTGATGTCAAGAAAACAAAGATGTTAAAGGGAAATTTGCCTTAAATGCGACTATGTGAGCCACGGGGAGTCCTCCATTGCCACCTTGTGCTACAAGAGAGAGGTCACCAATAAGGTCCAGGAGCTTGTGTCGACATGCTTCATCAACAAACCGCAGAGGAGGGTTCATCCATCCATGCTCGGCACTGCACCAGTTATATATTAGTGTCTCTTAAGAGAGTCTTTAAAATGCAAGATTATCTTTACCTACAAACAATTGCGTTATCCAGAGAACCTCCTTTAATAAGCCCTGCTTCACGCATTTTCTCCACCTGCAGAGAAACCCTTAAACAGAGATGGTTAAAGAAGGAACACCCGTTACTGATCCTAAACAACAATGATGGAACCGACCTCTTCATATACACAAAAGGTTCTGGATGGAGCAATATCGTTTGCAAAGGAAGATTCATGGAGAGGTGTCCAAGAAAACCACTGGCAAGCTATAGCAGGCACCTGTAAAGTTGATCATAAAGCAACAGACCGCACAAGGAGGAAAAAAAGCCAGCTGTTCTCGGGTGTGTTCAGAATGTCACCTGTGGGAAGTGGATACCACAAGTGATGCGAGTCTCTAGGGCAGGAAACGCAGCTACAAAAGAATCGTTGTTGCAAACATGCACAGGCTTGTTCACATGTGCTACCATCTTCTCCACATGGTTTTGGGCGACGTCTACGCCAACCTCCTGTATCGCAGCAACCCATTCTTTAGCTGATCCATCAAAGATAGGGATCTGTGACTTGGTTAGTGAACAAATTTTGACAGAATAATAATTAGCATCAGGCAGGCAACAAACCTCGACTTCCTGATCATCAGGGCTTTGGCTATCGATTAGAATCCTGCAATTATCAACGCCCATAGCCTCGAGAGCAGACAACAAGTGTTCAACGGTTCGGATTGTGAGCCCGTGTTTGAAGAGCGTGGTGCAAAGAGGCGAGACCTGAGAAAATTCAATGGAGGCGGGGATGGATCTCGACCGAAACTCAAAGAACCTCCCAGCTCCGGCGAACTCCGGAAGTAGCTTCACTGTGGAAACCTTACCGGAATGCAGACCCTTCCCTTTCATCACCACACATCCCGCCAGAGTTTGTTGCAGTCGTCCACTCTATTATACAAAAAAACAATTAATAAATGCGGCGGGCGTAAGAGTAAGAGAGCGGTTTACCGGATTCAAGCGGATCGTGGACGACGACGCAGCCGAGGAGAAGAATCGCATCCACGACGCTTTTGTCGCTTTCACACCAACCCAGATGCTCATTGGTCACACTGAATTTGGATTTTCCCTTTACTCTTTACTTTATAAACCGGTCATTATTGTCTCAAATATGCATCTAGCTACTCCTGCTGCATCTGAATCTACTACCGATAAAAGTTGAAGCTATTAGCTTCTCAGGCTGTCCACATAAGAATAAGTCCTCCAATCATAATTTGTCCTTTTTTTTCATGCGATAGACGCGTCTTCTTCTTCACCACTTCTTCACCAACTCACAAAACCAAATCGTGAATTTCAATCATCTCTATTCTTTCTCTCTCCAGCGGAGGAATTGTGATTCTTCAGAAGAGCCAAGCAATCGGATTGCTAAAGGATTCAGATTCTTGAGAGCGAGGAGGATCCACAGTGTTAGCGTTTAAGATTACTCGATCCGAATCAAGTGTGATCCTAGAACCGTGAGTGTTACTTCTTTGTTTTATTCATTTCATTGGTTAAGCTTGTAGAAGATTACTACCCACAGACGATCCGATGAATCTCCGCCTCCTGAAGCGGAATTCCCCTGCGATTCTTATCCGATGAATTCGGCTCTTCTCTCCTCCCACACTTTTTGGTCTTTCTCTTAATGAAATTTTTTTTACAGACTTTGAACCGATCCAATTAGGAAACAGTTCATAGCAATTGTAGAATTGAGTATTAAAGTTTATGGAATGTAGTCAATGATGGTAATGTGGTTATAGCCTTATAGGTTGAGTGGAGAAAGATCAATAATCTTAATTCTGAAAGATTCAAACTTTATTGGTTACATGCAATTGATTTTGATGGGTTTGTTCTGTTTTTGTGTTATGTTGTGTGTAAAAAGCAGGAATTGTTGGATTTGGGTTTACTCCTCATGTCATTCGAGGAATTGGGTTGAAGAAAACAAAACTGGTCGTGGTGAGGTGAAAGCTTTAAAGCTGTGCACACAACAAAAAGCGGGATGATACTAAGAAGAAGAAGAATGTGGAAGTTTCAGTGGTTGAGGATGCAGAGAAGAAGCAAAATTCTACTAAGAGTGATTATGATGCTGTTTTAGACGACATGTTTGAGAAATTCTTGATCTCTATCTCTCAGGTTTCATCATCTCTCTCCATATCTTGAAACTCGTCATGGTCGCTTTTCGATCTTAGATTTTATGTCTTTATGCAGTCAATAAGGTATGAGCCGGATAGGTCTTGCTTTAGGATTTTTGTAGTTAAAGTAAAAATATAGTATTAGATGGCGTAAAGAATTATTTTAACATCAATTGCAGAGAAATTGATATTATTACGTGTATTTAAAAGATCTGGACTAAGCCAACTAGACCAGTAGCCTCGATAGGAAATCTTAAGTATGATTAGATAGTACCCTATTATATTTACGTTTTGAATTATATGTAGATGGTGATTAGATAAATCATGTTATTTATTAGATGAAGACTCTTTTAAGTGGAAGCTGCTAGATTTAGTTTTCTAGGAATATTTTGGGATATATGCTTTGAATGTAAGCGTCTTTGGTTTAGGCATACATTTACTTCTTGGAGGTTATGCCATACATTCTTTGTATTCCTCTCTCATTGATGAGGCGTGATCTTCTTTCCTAAGAAATTTGGTAACTGTATTTTGTGTTTGTGAATTTACAAGACAATGACTCTTTTAAGTGGAAATTGCATGATTTCTTGGAAAACCATGGAAATATATGCTTTAGATATAAGCCTCTTTGTTTGTTTTTATAATATGCCACTTTGGTTTAAACATTCAATTACTTTTTCATGAGATGTATCTAAGTTTTCCTTTTCTTGCAGGATGTTGCAAAGAGTGTAACAAAGATTGCTATTTGAGAATCTCGAGCTCAGGACTTACATCTGACCTGGATAGCCCCAAAGCTTCAAAGCTGCTAATGTCATTTTATCTGTTGACAGAGTATCACTGAGATGGCTGGTGTGATCGTCAGCTTCGACCCAAAACCAGTCCCGTTTAGTTTCTTACTACTCTCTAATTACTTCAGTATGCAATTCACTTGGTGTTATTGGTGATTGGAACGGAGCTGGAGCTCACTGTAACTACAGTACGAATTCAATGAGGAACGATGGAGAAATAGATGTGATTAAGAAAGNTAACATTTTTGAATGGTTTCAGGGTGATTGGAACGGAGCTGGAGCTCACTGTAACTACAGTACGAATTCAATGAGGAACGATGGAGAAATAGATGTGATTAAGAAAGCTATAGAGGAGGTTCAAGTGAAACACAAAAAACACATTTCTGCTTATGTTGAAGGCAACGAGCGTCGTCTCACAGGCAAGAACGAAACCGCAGACATCAACACATTCTCTTGGGGAGTTGCGAACCGTGGAGCTTCGGTGAGAGTGGGACGTGACACAGAGAAGGAGGTTACTTCGAGGATCGTAGGCCAGCTTTCAGTTAGATACACTTTTTTCCTGGTTGATATATTTCCTTACCATTATTTTGTTTCTAAACTGCATATGTTATGGGGATCTACTTTTGGATTTTGTAGGTTTTGGTGGGGAGGATTTTGGAAGGTACTTTCATCTGCTGAAGATTTGGCATTGTACAATGATACTGATGAAACTTTACCTATACTTTTGTATTTTATGGGTCTCTGCTTCTCTTGGTTATTTATAGACATTTATACACTAAATTCCTGAAATATTTGGGAACTTGACATTTATCTCCTATATTTTTTTTTCTCGCAGGACATGGACTTCCAGATACATTACGTGGGTTATCTAGCACTGAGGTATTGCTTTTCTAGCTTTACAAAGTTTTAGCCCTGAAGATATTCAATTGGGCCTCATGTCCGCGNTAAAGTAATCTTTAATCTTATGTGGATAGTGCTTGGCTCACCTTCATATAATAAGGTCATCGTGGTACGATATCCAAGGTAGAGCTGTCAATTGGGCCTCATGTCCGCGGGCATGTCCATGTCCGTATGATATGGACGCGGNCAATTGGGCCTCATGTCCGCGGGCATGTCCATGTCCGTATGATATGGACGCGGACATGATCAAGCCCAAATATGAAGCGGGCAAATTTGGGCTAGCCCAATTATGTCCGCGGTCAAAAGCGGGCAAGACCGTGCGGACATGGACATGTCCTCAAACATATGATTTAGCTTATATTTATGATTTTTTAGCCCATTTAAAACAATTTTTCTAATTTTAAATTTGATTTGGCAAAATTGATTATATATATATTGTGATATATTCTTTTTTGTCACGTATTGTGATATATTTTAATAAATATTTTATAAATTTGTTGTATATATATATACATCTTTTTAACAAAAAAAAATCACAAACAATTTTCACAAGAAATATGGTTAACTAATTCACATAATTGGTTTTACAAAACAAAATACTAATTTACATAATTAGTATTCCAACTTTTAAGTATTTATGAAGTTAATTCTATTAACATAAACCTTAAAGCTGAATGAAAAAAAAAACATGCAAGCTTTAAAGATCATGTTATTGATATTAATTACTATTGATGTAAAATTTTATTAACATATAAAATTTTAATCACCAAATATAAACCAAATTCTCTTTAAAACAACATAAATCTCAAGAAAACCAACACAAATTACATAAAAGAGAGAATTATAATATTGTTGCAAAAAAAAAAAATTTAATTATGATTGCGGACACGGACGGCTCATATGTCCGCAAAATTTTGCGGGCGCGGATATGGACAAGGCCATTTTCTGTGCTTTGTATCACGTATTTGATAATTCTATCAATTGTGCGATGAT
>OVAP01003594.1:0-16311 GCA_900406295.1 Aurinia saxatilis
TGATGTGTCTTCACCAAAAGAGAGAAAAACTAACTTTATAGATATAGATAGGAAATATCCACTTTTGATATTAGTGATTTGATCAATAGAAAAACAATCACGTTAAAGAAAACTCTTTGAACGTTGATGATATCAGTAGGACAACAATCTTAAATACCGAAGAAGATTAAAAACACGAAAAAAAAAGAAAGTAAAAAAAAAGTTTGTAGATATAGTTGTTTGTTGTGCATTTCAGACTATGATGTTATTATTAATGATATATTTGGCTAAAATCTAAATTTAAATCAAACTTTAGTTTGGATATTTCATTAAGATAACTCATACATTCTACCAGTCTGAACCAAATTCGAACAGAAAATTGGGTTTAAAAATTGAATTTTTTATATAAAAAAAGGCCATAGACAAAGAAATAAGGCCCAAACTAGAAGGTGGTAAATAACCAATGGGCCTAAACATCTCCAATTACTTTTGTCTTCGTCGGAGAGAGAGGTTTCTAGAGAGACGAGAAGAGCGAGATGACTGATACAGCGAGAAGACACGGTGGTGGAAGACCGTTACCTCCTCCTCCGCGAGGCGTTAATCAACCTCCTCTCCCTAAAACCGAACCTGTAGATCGCGAGAAGGTTTGTTTCATACTCATAACTGAATCATAATCATCATCATCTAATACTTTTCTAGGGTTTTACTCTTTTTCTTTTCTCCAATTCGAATCAGTTTCTTAAGTACGAGACCTAATCTTTCTTTTGTTTTTGTTTATTTGCAGACATGTCCCTTGCTTCTTCGTGTTTTCACCAAGGTACAATTAAGTATTGATTTGGGTTTAAGTATTGTTTGGTTTAATTTGATGCATTAGCTGAATTAGGGTTTAATTTGGAGTTTATTTTTTTTTGCAGATTGGTGGTCATCATACTAAAGAAGATTATGCTGTGAGAGGCAAAGAACCAAAGGATGAAGTTCAAATCTACACTTGGAAAGATGCTAATCTTCGCGAGCTAACCGATTTGGTATGTGACACTGTGCCTTAGTACAATATATTTGGTATGTAACATAGATTACATAGATCATATGTATATGTTCTGTAGTCTCTGCTCTCCAAGCAACCTTTTTTTTTATATAGTTTAGATCACTTTATAGTGTTGTATTGTATGGGAGTAGAACAACAGGTTTTAGGTAAAGGGGTTTTGCTTTTATAGCTTATTGTTTCTAGTAAGTAGGGAGTGATAATATCATGTGTGTTTTGGTTTTAGGTGAAGGAGATTTCTGTAGCAGCTAGGAGAAGGAATGCGAGGTTATCTTTTGCGTTGGTTTATCCGGACAAGAACGGTCGCTTTGTTGTGAGAGAGGTAAGACTACTTTTTATGAACCGTAACGATTTATGAATATTTGATGCATTCGGGTTGTTTTCTGTGTGTTTTCCTGCCATTTAGTCGCACAATTAGCTACTGGTGATTCATAGTCTTATCTTCAATTTGTCTTTTATTATAGTATGAAAAATGCGTTAATCACTGGTGTGACTCTACTCAACTTCACATTCTTATGATTTTGAGACTTGATGAGAGAGGTCATAACACTGTAGCTAGTCACTACAAAATGTATTAGTTTGATAGAATGTGTACTTTCAGATTTAATCGTTATCATCGGCATGCTTGTTCTTTGTGATGTTTACTTATGAATCTAAGAACCTATTAGAAGATACTGATCTTGTGATTTCTTTTGTTGATTGAATTAAGGTTGGTCAGACAATGGCTTATCCAAACCGAAAACAACCCGACGACAGTAAAACGCTTGCAGACCTTAAGTTTGTGGTAAGTTACATCTTCTGTATGCTTTGATTACTTTCTTAATGAAAAACCGAATTGCCCAAGTACCTATAACTGCAATTAATCATCTTTTTGTAGGTTGGAGATTATCTGGATGTGGCGATCTATTAAGGCGAACGTCTCTGTTTCTTGTTAAGTCGGATTTAGGTGTGTGCACAATGGAAGAACACATTTATGATTGTTCCCATTTCAAACTTTGTTCGGAGACATGTTATGTATCTTTGGATCTAGTTTATGCACTAATTGCCTAATGGTTTAGTAAAATGTGCCATATTTTCAAGTAATTGGTTTGATTAAAACTTAATTTATTCTCAAATTACATTTGTTTATTGAACAAACTCAGATGATTCGACGATCACAAATCACAAAATCTAGAAAGTGTAATGAAACACTTAATATGTTACTTTCATTGGCGACAGTCAAGAACAGGATTCGGAAGGGGTTTGTTAGAGAAGAAAGCTTTGATATTCCTGATCATAATTCTCTCTGATTCTTCAACACCATCCAGAGTCTTGTTCCCCGAATGCGGAGCCATAACAACAGTGTCCAATCCAAAAAGCTCTTCAGGAACATTTGGCTCATCTTCAAAAACATCTAAACCAGCACCACCAATCTCACCTTCTCTCAAGCATCTCACCATTTCCTTCTCGTCGATTATAGCCCCGCGTGCCACATTAACAATCACTCCTTCTTTTCCCAAAGCAGAAAGAACATCTTTGTTGATCAAATGCCGTGTCTCTTCATTCAGTTCACAACAGACTATGAGTGCATCACTATTAGCTGCCATCTCTTGTACTTCATGGTAATAAGGATATGTAACAGATGGTTTTTGGCTCCTTGAGGTATATGAAATCCGGCAACCAAATGCTTCGAGCCTTGTAGCTACCATCGAGCCAATGCTTCCTAGTCCAACAATCCCAATCCGCTTTCTCCCCAACTGAAACGCATCCACATGATTGCATAACATAAGTTTAGGAACCTAAAGAGTTCTGATCCTTAATGGCTATTCCTCTAAACTAGACTTAAGCCTTATACCTGAGCCGAATAAAACCAAACTCTCAGTTAGTAATGTGTGGGAAAAGTAAGCTTACCGTGAAACCAAGTGGAAACTCTCCTTGGACAGACCAAAAACCTCCTTTAACGAACCGGTTAGCGGCGGAGCTACGTCGGAAAACATCAAGAAGCAAACCAACAGCAGTATCAGCAACATCTTCAGAGTACAGACATCCAATGTTGGAAACAGAGATGCCTCTGAGACGACACTCAGCTAAGTCAACATGATCAACACCTGCACTAGTAGTAACAACTAAGCGTAGATCCGGGAGTAACCTGATTATATCAGCTGTGATTGGTACGTAAGCTGGAGCAATGACGACGGAGACCGGTTGAGAAAGTCTGGATAAGTAGTGATTCATAGGATTTGAGGATTTGAAAATCTGTGGATGCGAAGAACTTGGCGCCGAGGAGTTTTTGAGAGGGTGGTGGTTTGATTATGAGGATACTTGGTGGATGATCTTTAGAGATGGCTTCATTGTTCTTGTGTTGTTGTTGATGGATCTCAGAGTGAGAACTAGTCATGGCTTTAGGACTATAGTTTTATTGTCAATCTCATTTTCTTGTTATTATATGTTTGTTTCTCTTCATAGCATGTGGCTTTTCAGGGTCCATTTAAAAAAGTTCAAACACTTAAGACATTTTTTTTTTTCGGTTGGGTCACAAACACAAGCAAGAATCCAAAAGAACAAGAAAAGAAAAGAAATGTGGAGAACCCTTAAATATATACAAGCCATAGGAATCTGATTCAGTCTTTCAAAGTTGATTGTGGCCTTGTCCATTATTGTTATCTTCAGGAACATATGGTTCGAAAAGCTTGGCACATGGGTTAGGGTCGTGATGCATAATCTTCGCAGCTCGTTCAAACTCTTCCCTCAACACTCGGATGCTAAACTTATCCACGACTCGGCCCAGATCATGGCTTGTCTCAAATGGATCCTCTATGCATATCAAGTGCCTATCGTTCCCCACTCTTCTGGTCCAGTCTTTCTCTCGCTTCCTGCAGTTTACACACAACAGAATGTTGTTTAATCACTGAGATTGTATCACAGAAAATATTACGTAGAAAAATGAGTGGTTAATTACCCTAGTATGGAGCCAGTGCGGACAGATACAACAGTATTCGCATAGTCGTGAGCATATGCCCAGTAATTGAAAAATCCCCAGACCAGTTCAGCTATGGTCTCCCTGTTACTTGATCCGAAGTTACTGAGTCTTTCAACTTTATCAAAGTATGAGCACCGGACATTATCTATCCGAACAGAGTATGTCGGCTCCATTTCCTGCATCAAGTGGAAAAGTCTTTAGATAAAAGAAGAACATTCATTAAATGACACATAAGTGTATATATACTAGATAGTATTATACACACCTGTAAGCAAGGGAGAATCGGAGGCCTACGCATCTGTAAGAAATGAATGCACATAATAACGTACCTGCAAAAGTTTCATATGTTAGAAAAGTTTTTTGATTTTTTTTACTTCATCAAAAGTATGGAGAAGAGCTTACGCATAGCTGGATAGTGTTCCATGATAAGTTTCATTGACCTTTCTTGACTTTGCCCAATGTTTCACAATGAAAGCCAACTGCCTTAAACGACCATCTATACGTGCATAATCTCGCAGGAGCTTAGTGTTCACAACAGCCAGCACATTGTTGATGCAGATATCACAAGAAATCCCAGTAACTGGATCCATTAGTTTAACTATTGGAACTCTAGCTCTTGTTAGTGCCTACACAATAACATGTTTCAAAAATACAGCCACAACATTCATAACCAAAAAAAGAACTACATTAAGTACCTACACAAAATATATTTCAAGACTATACCCATAAGATTCATAGCCAAAAAAGAGTATATTAAGTACCTAATAAACATGTTTACATAAGTAAAGCATTTATTTACCTGCACATTCTGGAGATTATCTGATTCCAAAATATCTGCCAGCTTTAACAACATCTCAGGCTTGTTGACATCATCATCTTCAATTGCAAGACAAACATCAATGTCGCTCTTTGAAAAACCAAAAGAGTTAGCACATGACCCGTAAAGATACAACTTTGCCTTAGGCCACTCTTTGGCAACTAGGTTCTCTAGCTGTGCCATTAGTTGTTTCTGCTTCTCCAGCTCCTCTTCTGCAGGAATCAGTGACTTGAACACTCCAATGAAAGGAGCATCATACCTGTGGATGTCATTTCGACATGCCATAAACCTTTTAGCCATTCTTAACCTCTCGCCAAGCAGCCACTGACCCCGATTATCATTTCTCGATTCCTGATAACAAAAACCCATCTTAAACAATCTTTCCAGCCTCAATCTAGAGCTTTAAAGAACACACAAAGTTCCATCTTCTTATATAGAAGAAAGAAACAAAAAAAGTGGAAATCATGTACTCCTAAATAATAGGAAAAATGGAGAAATGGGAATTATGAGTCTAGTTCTAGTGTTCTACACTAACTAACAAAACACAATAATATAGATTGTGACAAATTGATAAACTTGTTTCATATACTTTAAAACTGGTCTTCATAAAAAAAGTATCCTTTCTAGTTGTGGAATAACTACAGAGAGCTAAAACACTATCATTGAATGTTCAGGACAAGTCACTAATAGTATTTACTAAAAAACTGTTAATCTAGCTATATCCTACAACATAAAAAAACCTTACCTTTTCGCGAGGTACCCGACCACTCTTCTTCCCATCTTTGGCATCCTTATCTTCAGTTTCAATATCACGCAATAAAGACGCAACAACATCTTCATCATCAATAAATAAAGACTCAACCATATCTTTTCTAAACTCCTCAATTTTGTCATCACCCGCTGCACCAAACTTACTAAACTTCCCCATTTCCTCTTTAAACTCACCTCTACCACCACCACTTTCCTTCTTCAACATCGAAAACGAATCCGCAGCATCAGCTCCCGAAACAGAATGTAGACTCTTAGCACCCATAGGTGGCCCAGGATGATCAATCTGCTTACCACCCTCACTCTGTATACACATCCTCCTTAACCTCTCCTCTTCACCACTTAAATCAACATGATTCCGATCCCATCCTCGTTGATTACTCGAAAACCCCGGAGGAGTAGACTTCACTAAACCTCTACCATTACTATTACTATTATTCCCAATAGCACCATAGTTTCCTCTTCCACTAAACCCTTGACTCCTAAAATGAGACAAATCCGGCTCCGAATTCGAACCCGAAACAACGGAATTGCGATTAAAGCTCCCATTAAGTAAACTCTGAGTAGGATCACCAGAGAAAGAACCAAACACAAGCTTCTGATTCTGAAACCCTAAAGTTCTCTGATTTGCTTCGAATTGATTAGGGTTAATAGGGAATTGAGAAAACCCTAATAAATTAGGGGAATTACTCGGAGGAGACAAGGACCAAGGAAGAGTACCATTGTACGACGGAGGAGGAGGAGGAGGGAAATGATGATTAACGGTGGGACCAACGGCGGCGATTGCTGGATCGAGAGAGAAGGAAGAAGAAGACGACTCAGGAGAAGGGTTGTAAGGTCGTCGGTGGAGGAGTGATAAGAGGAATTCTCCACCGCCGGAATCTGAAGGTGGAGCTGGTGAATTAGCTCCACCGTTAGCCATTGAAGAAGAAGGTGTTTCAATGGTGGAATGGACTACACTTGTATGAATGATTCGATCTCTGATCTCTTGTGTGTTGTCTTGTGTTGTGTTTGTTTATATGGTGTAATATGTGTCTTTTCGTATGATATCTTGACCCTTCGTATGTTTGGTAATTTTTTTAACGGATGAGATTGTATGTTTTGGATTTGTGTAAATTTGAACTTGTTTAAGTAAAAGATTATAACATTTTAAGTAGGTAATCTTCAGTGGAACCATGAATCTATCTTTGACTATGTTCGAGTAATTTAATTATGATGCTTCAAATTTTGCTTATGTGATGAGATGATATGGTGATTAATTTCTACGTTTTATGTGTTGTATGTCGATTTAGGATTCTAGGTTTTTTAGATTTTTGATTGACGAAATTTATGTTTGTTTTTGCATAGATGCAATTATTTTAAAATACCACATCATTAAACAAATTTGTTACAAGACACAACAAATTTATTTGAATCTTGATAGATTTTTTTGAAAATTGGTAGATTTATTTGGAAATTTAATCTCCCAAAAACAAGTCTATCGTGGTTTGATGACATATTTTTATTCGATTATAGAGTTATTTTTGTTAATAGTAAGTCTATGATATGACACGACAGATTTATTTAGTTCAATAGATTTATGTCTTAAGTTGGTAGAGTTGTTTTACTTGATATATTTATTTAATAAGTCTGTGACATGACACAACAGATTTCTTTAAGGTTGATAGAATTGTTTTTTGGTTGGCAGACTTATTTCACTTATCAACAGACTTAACACTTCTCAGGGTTATAGACTGGTTGTTTTTGGTTCTGTGACAACATATATATACACAAGTCTGCTAGTGAAGCAGACTAATAAATCTGGGAAAATTGACTCCGACGTTATGACAGATTTTTGGGCCAATAGTGACAGATTTATTTACGTTCATAGACTTTCAAATAAATATGTTACCCATAAAAAAATATGTCATTAAAGGTGACGAATTTTTACCTAGTTTTTCTAGTTTCTCTAAATTTTAACCTAAATATAAGGTGAAAAAATAACTAAACTTATCTACTAAAACTCATGAGCAGCAATTACTCATTTGGTTCAGAAGCTTTTATTTATTTTTCTACCCATCAATAGTTTATCAAAGTTTGATACATAGATGTTTTGATTCATTTACTAACTAGTATTAATAATTTAGAATAATTTGAATGATTTATGTTTAATATATAGATGTTTTGATTAATTTACTAACTAGTATTAATAATTTAGAATAATTTGAATGATTTATGTTTGATATATATGTGTTAATAATCTCTAATATTTAATCAGATTTTTTTTTCCAAATTATAATGGTATTTTTGTGATTATGTTGTCTAATATAGGTACATGGTCTTTTGTCAAAAGATTAACACGCTTCTAGTAAGTTTACGAGAGACACCCCAAACTAGTAATTACTCGTAAGATTAACCATATTCTAGTTAAATCTCTATGTTAAATTAAATAGTCGCCTGCCATTTTTGGCCAACTAAATAGACAAATTAGCAAGGTTATTAGCTGTTGTATCGTATGAACAACAAATCAAAATTAATGAAAAAGATTACCATTTATTTGATGTATTATCTTTTTGGTACATTACATTCACTCTGCTTCCTATAGTGCGACTACTTTACATTAATGTATCTTAGTTATTACAATGATGATGTATATATTATTTTACAGCAATAGACATTAGTAGAAACCAACACAATAAATATGTAACAACAATGTTCTATGTAATTGTTACATACAAAAGAAAATGAGAAAAAATAATGGGTAAAAAGAATGATACATATTAGTTGATAAATTCTCTGATCATATTAAGAAGAGCAACGGCTCTTCGTGGATCAACAAGCTCGATTCCATGAAAACCAGCATCATCAAACTTTGCTTCAACTCTAACACCAGCCTGAGCAAGCAAAGTCACAAAGTCTTGCTGCCTATCAACTGCGGTATCGCCTCCGTAACCAATCACTAAACATCGTCCTAAACGTCCAACTTTCTCCCTTTGAGGTAAATAACCCATTGGATTACAATACCTATGATCCCTATCAACGCCTTCCGGTAAACAAAGTTCCCACAATGCATCAATAGCCGGGACCGGCATTAATGGATCGGCGAAATTTCGAATTTCGGATTTCGTTCTCTTTTTTCCACCGAAAAAGGGTTGGTAAAATACACATCCGTCGATTTTTAACGGTGTTAAATCTTGATCTAGTGATTTGAGTGCTAACTGAAATGCGATGTTAGCTCCGTTACTGGAGCCACATATGTAACACCTTGAGAAATCCGCGTAGTCTCTTAGCCATGGCTCACCATTAGTCGAGTCGATGGCTTGTTGTTTGACCCATAGGAGTGCGTCCATTGCATCATCGTATTGTGATGGGAGTCTATGATCAGGAGCTAGACGGTAGTTAACGGATACTGTTATTACAGTTAACTCACTTGCCATCTGCGAACAACCACGATTGTTTGCAGGGGAATTGGCTGGATATAGTATCCAGCCAGATCCGTGGAGGTGGATGATTAAAGGGAGACGAGCTACCGCATTATCATTGGAAGGGAGATTTGTTGGTCGGAATATTCTGACCGATACGCCGGTTTCGGAGTTAATTGTGATGTCTTTTGAGGCGGTGAGCTTTCCGGGGGAGGGGTCGGGGTCAGGACTAACCTTTGGGAAGGCGAAGTGGCGAGTGCACGAGCCATCCGGGTTAATTGTGATGTTAAGGTGTTTGAGTGGATCAAATGCGGGAGTGGGATGAGAATCACGTGGCATTGCCATGGTTTAATTTTTTAACCTTGTAGTTTATTAATTAAGGGTCAAGTTTGAATAAGAAGAAGGGAATGTTTAGAGTTTTGTGTGTGTCATGTTTAATGGAGCTTAAATTGTGATTAGGAATGAATAACGGATTAGGTGTGGTCATGGTTTTTTACAGTTTTAACTATTTTGACCGATAGAAAAGAATTTGGCTTTTTGTCTAAATGAGAATTCATGTTCTACATTTGTTTGTGTTGAATCATCCTTTCCAACTAAATTAGACGGAGTTATTAGCCTTACATTGGTATACATGAGAAAAATTGCTAAACACTGTCAATTTTTTTTAAAAAAAGAACTAATAAATCCATAACTTTGATGAATTGATACACACGAAAATTTAATATTTTGAAGACCACTAAAGATAACACAAAAATGTAAAAAAATCTAAAACTAGTTAGGTTAATAATACATACGAAAGTGTCTTTTTCTTTTCAAAATTAATAAATAGTATCAGTGTCTTATTACTTTTGAAACCGTTAAAAATCATTAAATTTAAAAATAATTATTAAATTCGATGGATCAAATACACCCGAAAGTTGAATATTTTTTCAAAATTATCAAATGATATAAATGTCTTAACATTTTGAACATGGAGATCAAAAAAAAAAATTTATAACTTCGGTAGATTAATACACATAAAAATTGAATATTTTTTCAAAATTACTAAATAATATAGACTCTATAATATTTTACACACCACTAAAAATCAAATCAAAACAACATGTATTCGATGGATCAAATACACCCAAAAGTTGAATATTTTTTCAAAATTATCAAATGATATAAATGTCTTAATATTTTGAACATGGAGATCATACGGGAATTTTTTTTTATAAATTCGGTGGATTAATACACATGAAAATTAAGTATTTTTTCAAAATTACTAAATAATATGACTCTATAATATTTTAGACACCACTAGAAATCAAATCAAAACAACATGTAATACATTTTACCATTAGGACATATCATATGACCAAAAGAAAATAGAATTTCACTCACATATACTCGAATCGAAACAACAAAGATGACATAATAATTTGGAGAAACCATTCAATTATTTGATAGATAATCAACAAGACAATATTATTGATCAGACTACTACTTGTTGAAACTCTTCATAAAAGCCTCAACAGTATCATACAATGCCTTAGCTTTATTCTGATCAAACAACTCACAAGCATGAAACCCATCTTCATCAAACCTCGTCACCACGTGCACACCACGTGACTTCAACATCTCCGCCACGTGTCTCTGACGATCAACTAACGGATCTCCACCGTAACCGTTAATCAAAGTCGACGGAAAACGTTTCATCTTCTCTATCTCCTGGGCTCCACTACTCTTGATCGGATTACTGTACACGTGGTCACGATCTATACCGTTGGGTAAACAAAGCGACCATAACAAATGTGTCACAGTCAACGGACAGATCTTGTCGTCTTTAAGACAAGCTTCTGAATCCGACGGTTCAACACCACCGAAGAAAGCTTGATTCATTATCAGCCCTTGGATCTTAATCGGAGACAGATCTGTATCAACCACACTTAAGGCTACGTTGTAGACGATGTTTCCACCAGAACTCGACCCCATAATAAAACATTTAGTGAAATCTACACCGTCCTTTAGCCACGTGTCACAATCTCCACCGTTGGTCGCGTTACGAGACTGATCTCTTAACCATGAGATAGCTTCGACGGCGTCATCATACGCCGCCGGGAGACGGTGTTCCGGCGAGAGACGATACTCGACGGAGAGGATAAGGGTCTGAAGACGTTCAGCCATTTTGGAGCAAGATTCATGAAATGGAGCTGAAGCTGCACTGTAGAGTATAAATCCACCGCCGTGAAAGTAGATAATGATCGGAAGTTTAGATTCCGGCGGAATATTCCGGGGCCTGAAGATACGTATGAATGTTTTGTGAGTTGGGTTTAAAGGGATGTCTTTGGAGTTTTCTGTCGGGGGTAGTTTGGGGAAATCACGGTGTCTTGTAAGAGAACCATCTTGGTTTAGTGTAATGTTCAGGAACTTGAATGGGTCACTTGAAGGTGGTGGAGGAGCTTCCATGGATGATGATGATTCAGAGACTGAGGAATGAAATGTGTGATTTTTTTTTTTAAGGAAAAATTAGGATTTAAGAAGTTGAAAAAATCAAAGTTGTAGCTGGATTTCACCTAAAAGTTTGTGTTCAATGTTGCATATATTTCTCCATTATTAGTGGTTTATATTAGACTGTGTACAATGTACTATTGATTGGATTAGGTAGTAATTGTAGTAGGAGACCTAATATAACGGTTAATATCTTTCTGTACCACACCAAAACTTATATGTGTATTGTTAACAGATTTTTACCTATAATCAATGATCTTGGATTATAATGTTGTCCCATACATTGTTCATGTGTTTGGTTTGCCTCAAATCTGGATTATCTACATCTTTTGCCAATATGAACTGGGCTGACTCATCAGGCCGGTCCATCGGACCGCGGCAAGACAGACCCTGGCATATTTAGAGGTTTGATTGTAAGATGATGGATTTTGATTTTTGAATTTGAACAATGGGAACATTTGAAGATGTATATTCTCCTAAAGTCGGTAACTCTAAGTGTGAAAGTATTGATTCCATGAAAGAAATGTTAAGAGCACTAAAGGTGACAAAAACAAAATGGTAAGTTTTGTCCCACACTCTTCTCTTTTTCCATTGAAAGGGAGACAATGGCAAACATTAGGGACCATCTACTTTTGTGCATAAATTTCAGCAAATAAAGTAGGTAATAATCATGATATGTTCTTGATGTCAATTCAACTTTCATTATTATCTAACTAACTCGTTAAAAAACTAAATATTCATAAATATTTGCATAATTCTAATCTTAATACATCAAACAGTTTTGAACCGGGGAAATCTACACTTGACTAAGCTCAAAGCCAAACCGGAAACTTCACCGTGCTTTCCTCCTTGACTTAAACGGAAAACCCATAGGCGGCGAGGGCGAGAATTCAAATGGCAAATGTGGTGGCTCAGAGGCACCCGAAAGCATCTGAACAATCTCCTTCATAGTCGGTCTCTTGGCTGGAGATCTTTGCAGACAAAGCAATGCAATAGTAATACAAAGAACTGCTTGCTCTTTATCCAGAGAATGTATAGACTTATCAACTAAGTCCAACAATTTACCATTGCAAGCCAATTGTTTAGCCCATGATATCAAATTAGCTCTCTCAAACTCCGACATAGGCGATGCAGTCACCTGCAATGGCCGTCTCCCTGAGACCAAAACCAAAAGCAGAACCCCAAAACTATAGACATCACATTTCTCAGACAACACACCTCCACCGCCACATTCTGGCGCAATGTAACACACCGTACCTCTCATACTCGGTGTACTGCTTACTCCACCACTCTTCTGAACATTAACATCGCACCACAAACCAGAATCCTGACTGTTTTTTCTACCCATTACTGATTTCAGCTCTCCACTTAACCCATCTACCCACCAATCTATACTATTCCTCTTCTTCCTCTTACTCGGATTTTGCTCCCGCTCATGAACAGAGGACGCATCATCATCCCTGTGAAACCAAGACTCAATACTCGAAATCGACCCTCTTTTCTTCTTCTTCTTCTTCCTCTTCTTTCTAGTCAACTCCTCACAAAACTCTTCCTTCCACCACTCCCTAGGCTTTCTCTTCTTCTTCTTCTTCTTACACATTGATGCCGACGACCCATCACCATTCTTGACCCACTCCTTATTATCATCAGGTCTCTCTTTCTTAATCTCACTCCCAATCCATTCCATCACATAATCTTTCACACTCCCTGTCTCAACCCCTCCTCTACTCCCACCACTAATATCCTGCTTCCACCACCAATCCCTCCTCGATCCAACTTTCTGCTTACCACCACTCTCCACACTCATACAACTCTCTGCAACACTCCCTTTCTCCAAACTCACCTCCGGCGACAACACCGCTCCTCCCGGAGACTCTATCAACACACTAACAGCACAATTCTCCGGCGACACCACCACCGAGACAACATCCCCTGGAGAAGGACTAATCCCATTCCCATCCACAACATTACCTTCATCAAACACAGTAACAACACTCTCATCCTCCTCAAGAATCGACCCATTATCATCAATCAGAATCCTAGCCTCATTCCCATTCCCATTCCCTAAATCTTCCTCCTTTACCCTGGCAAGCCCAAAATCACCAATCTTAGCCTTGAACGCACAATCCAAAAGCACATTACTAGGCTTAATATCACCATGAATCACACAAGGAACACAATCATGATGAAGAAACTCAATCCCTTTAGCAACATCAACCAAAATCTCAAACCTTTTACTCCAATCCATAAGCTCAACACATCTCCGATCCAAAAGAGCATCTTGCAAACTCCGATTCTCCATCAACTCATAAACAAGTATCAACCTTTCACCACGACGATCCTCAGAAAACCCAAGCAAAGACACAATATAAGGAGAACCCATCAAAACAGAGGAAAGTGAAAGCTCGTTATGAAACTCACGCTCTCCTTGTAAACACCCAGAAGAAGAATCCATAACCTTTACAGCAAGTGATGATGATGAGTCGGAGAAAGAAGCTTTGTAAACAGTTCCAAACCCACCGTGTCCGAGGTGAGTTGACTCGGAGAACGAGTTGGTGGCGCGACGGAGATGGGAGTAAGAGAAGCGACGGCATTGGTAGTGTTGTGGAGATTTCTCGACGGCGATGAGATCTGATGGAGCAGTACGGGTTTTGTAGAGTTTACGGTAGAGGAGGATTGAGAGGAGGAGGATGAGGAGGAGAGTGAAGGTTAAGGTTAAGGAAGCGGCGAGGATTAGTGGAAGAGAGTGGTGGTGGTGACGGTGGTGTACGGTGGTGGTGAGAGGCGGTGGAGGAGGAGAGTAGCGAGATGGCATTTTTGGTAAATATGGAAGTAAAAGAGACTCATTTAAGTCGGAGTTTTCGTTGGAGGATGAAGAAGAAAGAAGGTAAGATGATAAAGTTTGCAACTGACAACATTAAATTCCTAGGTAAATTCTTATTTATTTATTTTTTCAATAATTTTGTTTTATATATATATATATATATATATATTCTTTTTTTTTTTTTGAAGGTCTAGAAGGAAAAAAACTTGGTTTCTGCAAGTAAAAACTTGGTCAATAGTCTAAATAGTTTTATGATTAGTTTTGTGATATTAGAATTTTTGGTTATTATACTATTTAATTATTTTGTTATTTTTAATAATATTGATCGAAATAATTAAAAAAAATAAAAACTTTGGTTATAAGGTTTAAGATTTGATTATAACACATGTAAAATTGTATATTTGGATATATATATATATATATATATATATATATAGTTAAATGCTGATGAAAAAATAAGAATTGATAGTAATATGAACAAAATATTTGAAATCCAATTCAGTAAAAAAAGAAAAGAAAATGTATTTGGATTACTCTTGAAATATCATCAGTGTAGATATTTTATAGTAATGCTGAAGCTGAACAAAATATTTGAAATTTAGAATCTGAAATTCGGTACTAAAAAAAGGAATGTATTGATTTAGTATACTCAAATCCGGATTTAGATATTTAGATTTAAGATTAAAATATCAGAAATTTTTAGGATGTTATATTCATACACATAACATTTTTTTTAGTGATGAAAAGAATAAATAAATCATGATTTTGTTATAATTTTGAAGAAATTAAGGGAGGATAATAGAAGATATTGTTTGTGTTGCGACAGGAAGAAGGTGATAATGGTAATGATGACGTGACGAAGAATAAATGGAGGGAGTATGAGTTGTATAATAATAATAATATGTGACAGTCGCGTGAGTGGAAAATTAATTGCATTTTTTTTGTTGGTTAGTGAAGTAGACCGGTGAAATGGTCAGTCACCGAGTCTAAAGGGAGAGCGTAACGAACACGTGGACTTTTAAAGGCGCGTGGAGGGTGAGATTCACGAGGGCTTTCGGGCTTTTTTTAAGGGCCCACGAGATTTAATTTCGGAAGTGATAGTGAAGTCAACGTCACTCGCCTTTAAGTAGCGCGTGTTGTGTCACGCGTCTGCGTCTTGAAAGGTTGAATGTGTGGTTCGGTCCGGTTCGGTTTAGCTGGAGAGGCCTAGTCTAGTTAGTCGGGATATTGTTGGGATGTCGACCACCTCGGGTCAGGCTAGGTTAACCTTTTCAGTTTTGCCTTTTGATTTGTTTTGGTTTGACTCTTTCTTATATGTAGTTTATGTTTGTTTTTTCTTTCTGTTTTATATGTTATCCAGTTTTAAGTTTGTGGACCAAAATAAACTATGGATCCAAATATATATATATTTTTTTTGTTGCTGTAATTTTTAGGATGACAATTAGTTTATGTAATAATTTTTTTAAAAATGGCGGGAAATATATAGATTAAAAAATCACAAAATATAACTATTTGTACGATTATATAAATCGGAGAACAACAGAATATATTACAAAATTATCAATATGTACATAATTTTAATAAGTAAATAATATTTTAAAAGAGTTTTGAAATATAGAGTAAGTAAATCTATATGGAAGGTTGTTTGAAAATTGTGATACTTATTAGAAGAAGGATTATTTGTTATACATAACAATTATTTATATTTATATATAATGATGTTTTGTGCAGGTCAAATGAAAACAAATAAAAAAACTCAATGTTCAACCGTTTCTAGTGCGATGTCTTGCTTCAGGCTATCGAAAGTCTTGTGCCAAAAACTCAGTAGTGCGATGACGGAATATTGGTGGAGTAGTGGAAAAAATCGCAAGAAATTTTTGTGGGTGGCATGGCAGAAACTGTTTGTCTAAGGAGAATGGTGGTATTGGGTTCCATGATATCACAAGTTTTAACCAAGCGTTGTTGTGTAAACAAGCTTGGAGATTAGGGGTGGGCGTTCGGTTCTTCGGTTCGGTTTCGGTTCGGTTATTC
>OVAP01003595.1:0-16305 GCA_900406295.1 Aurinia saxatilis
ACTGCGAGACTTGTGCGCTTGCAGGAAATATTTTGGGCGAAAACTAATCCCATCACTTCGATTTTTGCTCCATAATTCTTCTATATTATTTCAAAGCTCCAAAACTCGTCCATGCACCTAAAATGACTCTTTTGGACTCTAATAATAATACTATAGATTCTAAAATATAAATAAGTATATGTTTATTATAATAAAAACAGGTAAAATATGAGATATATTAAACAACAATCTCTTGAGCATGGGGCAGCTGCAAAAGAGTAGTATGGCGATCTTAATTTTAGACAATGTGTGCAAAATATATCATCCATCCAGAGGTGTAATCACTGAGAGCTCAATGAGTGCCAACAAAATGTTTGTGATTGGAGCTCAAGCTGTGGGAGAAACATCGTGTTTTAAGGTAGAAACCTCTAAAGACACATACCTTTGGCATTGTAGATTTGCTCACTTAAACTACAAAAGCTTAAGAAGTTAAGCTTAAAGGGAATGGTAGTTGGTCTTCCACACATTGAGATATGTAAAGGAGTATGTGAGCATTGCCTGATTGGGAAACAGAAGAGGGAGCCATTCCCAAAGCAAAGCAACTGGAGAGCCTTGAACCTCTTATAGCCGATACACCCAGACATTTGTGGGCCAATCACTCCAATCTCCATGAGTCATAAAAGGTATCTTCTTAATTACTCTCATTGATGATCATAATAGGAAGATGTGGAGTTACTTGAATGCAGAGAAGTCAGAAGCTTTAATATGTTTAAAAACTTCAAAACTAGTGTTGAGAAGGAATCAGGCTTGTCAGTTTGTGGTTTAAGAACATATAGAGGTGGAGAGTTTTTCTCAAATGAGTTTGAATAGTTATGCAAAACTCAAGGCATCAAAAGACAACTGACAGCTGCCTACACGCCAGAACAAAATGAGGTAGCAGAGAGAAGGAATCAAACCATAATGAATTTGGCTCGAAGCTCACTATCAGAGAGAAGAATGCCTAAAGTGTTTTGGGCAGAGGGAGTCAAATGGATTACATATGTTCTGAAAAAGAGCCCGACAAATGCCTTACAAGATCAAACACCAGAGGAAATGTGGAGTGGTAAGAAACCGGATGTGAAACATTTCGGGGTTTTCGGATGTATTGGTCATGTTCACATCCCAGAAACTAAGCGTACGAAGCTTGATGACAAGAGTTCTAAGTGCATTTGTCTTGGCATCGGTGAGGAATCAAAGGTGTACATAATGTACAATCCAAGTCAAAGAAGATCATCATGAGTAGAGATGTTATCTTTGAAGAGACTGAGACTTGGGATTGGGAAAGGGAACCTACTAGACCAATAAGAGAACAAGCAACCCTTGTTTATCCACTTGATTATGAATGCATTCATGTTACAACAGAGGAAGAGACTCTCGCTTACTTCATCGATGATCATGTTCAACAAGTGTTGATTGGATCTGGTGATCCTGCAACATATGATGAGGCATTAAGGCACCTTGAGTGGAGGTAAGCCATGAAATCAGAGCTAGAGTCAATTGAGAAAAATGAGACATGGGAGCTCTTGGAGGTACCTCAAGGCATCAAAACAATTGGTGTCAAGTGGTGTTAAAGAGAAAATATAATGGAGATGGAGAGATAGACAAGTTCAAAGCTCGCTTCGTAGCAAAAGGGTATGCACACAGATGTGGGGTTGATTACAACGAGGTATTTGCACCAATGGCCAAATGGGACACAATTCGAATGATTCTAGCCATTGTAGCGCAAAGAAACTGGAAATGTATACCAGCTCGATGTGAAGAGTGCATTCTTACATGGTGAAATGAGTGAGATTTTTTATGTAGACCATCCAGAAGGATATGAGAAACACGGCAATGAAGGGAAAGCGTATAGACTGAAGAAGGCATTCTACGGTTTAAAACAAGCACCACGAGCATGATTTAGCAAGATTGAGACCTATTTCACTCGTGAAGGGTTTGAGAAGTGTGATTTCGAACACACTATGTTCGTAAAAACATAGAAACAAGGTCAGATTCTCATTGTCGGTTTATATGTTGATGATATAATCTTTAATGGCAATTGTGAAAAGATGATAAGTAGTTTCAAAGAGTCAATGAAGAAGACTTTCAACGTGACAGATCTCCGAAGAATGCGATATTTCCTTGGAGTTGAGATACTGCGAAAGGAAGATGGTATCTATATATGTCAAAGAAAATTTGCCAAGGAAGTTTTGGAAAGTTTTGGAATGGGTTCAAGCAATGGAGTTCACAATGCAACTGTTCCAGGGGTGAAGCTCTCAAAGAAAGGAGGAGGACCAATTGCAGATTCCACGTTGTACAAACAGATGATAGGTAGCTTGATGTACTTAACAGTCACACGACCTGATCTAACGTTTGTGGTGGGTCTCTCAAGCCAGCACATGGAGAAAACTGAGCACATTTTGCAGTGGTAAAGAGAGACTTAATGTATGTCAAAGAAACCATGGGGCTTGGCATTAAGTATACTCGTGGGATGAACAAGGAATTTCAGGCTTTCACGGATAGTGATTATGTTGGGGATCTAGATGACAGAAAAAAGAGTACTTCATGTTTTGTTTTTCTGATGGCGGGAGGTGCAGTATCTTGGAGCTCAAAGAAGCAACCTATTGTTGCATTATCTACCACATAGACAGTATATTGCTACGGTTTACTGTGCAACACAAGGAATCTGGATGATGAGAGTACTTACGGAGATTGGAGAGAGTTATGAAGATTGCATTATGATCAAGTGTGATAACAATTCAACTATTTAAATGTCAAGAATCCATGGTCGCATCAAACATATTGAGGTTCGTTTTCACTATTTGAGATACTTAACCAATAAAGGAAACGTAAAGTTGAATTCACTGTGGTACTCAAGATCAATTGGCCGATGTCATGACTAAACTGCTGAAGTTAGACACATTCAGAAAGATAAAGGAGATGCTTGGCTTGGTCGAAGTTTCAAGGTAAACCGATATTGTGGCAAAGTTTAGGGAAGGATTTGTTGAGATGTTTGGACTCAATCATTTATACTTAGTCATAGTTGTTTTAGTGTTTGAATAAGCTCCCGATGTTAAAGGAGTCTAATAAAGTTTTAACTGTTTCAAGTTGTAAAATTCCTTCTATGATGTAGGAGGCGGTTCAAGTTTGTAAATGGCTATATAAAGCTTTCTATAAAATTAAAAAAACGAGGTTTTGTAGTATCATTGCTTGGTTGTTTTGTCTCAATACTAACATAAATTGCATGTTTGTTGCTCAGCCAAGGATTGAAGGAAGATGCAATTTAGTATCTCTCAATACTAACATAAATATGTTTCCAGTTCTGATTTGGAGAACAATTAAGCAAGCTAAGCATAAAATTAGGACTATAAATTTTTTATTTTTTAAAAGGGCATTTTATTTAATATAAGATGATGATTACTATAACCTTGTAAACAAAAAAATTGTTGTATTACTAACGAAAAGTTATTATTTAGAGAATTATTTTAGTACAAATTAACATATTTGTAAAGGGGTCACACACCATTTTATTGGATCTGCTATATGTTTGAATTAATATCACTACAAAAAAAAAATCGATTAATTTCTTTTATTCCATAAATGTCATCACGAAAATTGGAATACATTGGACAAGCATATATAAAGCTTATTTCACAACTACATCTGCTCTTGTGTTAGCAGTTCTAAGGATACAATTAATGCAACATTTTGCATAGAATTATAAGAGATGGTATTTGCTTCCGGGATAGTATTTGTGAAAAATGGTAATAAATAAGTAATCAAGGGAAAGTGATCATAGTAATTTTAGCAAATAGTTTACATTTTGTATAGTGTTGTGTCATAGTGAAAAAAGATATAGCGTATTATGTTAACATGTTTAATAGAATTTGATTTTGCAACTTTCCATCTCTCTATAAAGTTAATCCAAAATTTTAAGTTTGAAATGAATTTATATAACAAACAACTCACTCTAAATTTATGAAAATCACAGTTGTTTTAAAAGGGAACCTATCGAGTCAAACGTTAAACCACCTCCATGTAATCCAAGTCTTCGTGTCGACATAACGTCCTAGTACATTTGAAGATTACATTTAAATTCATTAAATTAAAACTTCTTAACCATATACTATTATAGTCTTTCATGTTCACATTTATATGTAAGCATATAGTGATATTAAATTATTAATACACCATCAAAGTCCAAAGAGATAAAGCGAAATTGTACGTGTAATTCACGCGCGTGTATAATTCACATTTTAATAGACGTATAAAGATTTTTGTAGATTTGTCAATTGTGGATACACCCTCCATACCGTTTAAGTTTACAATCGCAAGTGGTGATCGAAGAAGGACCAACTTTGTAATTTTTAACTCTTTTTAGATTGCGACAGGATCGCTTGTAAGCTCTGACTTTTGATTTATCACACATTTATTGTGTACAACTGAAATATAAGTATTTAGAAGTGTACATGCTCGAGAAACCCTTTGATTGTGCTGCTCGAATGCGCAGATCTGCGTAATGGGCCCCTGGACTGGCTATGCGCGTAAAAGAGAATAATTCAAGGTCACATTAGACCAGTATTATATAGAAGCTCCCTTTATAAAAATATAATTAAAAGATTTTTCGTTTTCTGGTTGCATGTTAAAATATTTAGAATCAAAATTAATTATTTTATCATTTGTGAACATGACAAATAATTTGATTCTAAAACTTAACAAATAATTTTACTCGCGTCACTAAAATTTGTGATTTTACCTAAATACATTACGGTCACCATATACATCTCTAATTCTAATATATAGATACAACATAACATACATTTAATTTGGAAACCGATATATCTGATTAAATAAATATGTTAATTTAATCTATAAAAATAGAAAAAATGCTATCTCTGGCATACAAACATTAAATAATCAATCATTAGACCGCAATATTTTTCATATGATAACGATTAATATACTACGGTTTTTAGTCGAATCAACTTATAAATCGACTGTAATTTTGTGTGTGTTTATTTTTCTTTTGGATGAGTTTTTTCTTCATTTATTTTTTCTGCATGTTCTCATATGTATAACTCTATTTAGAAAAATATGAACAATTGGGCGAGTAAATTCAAATTAATTTTATCTTACGGATCTTTATCTAATTAATTTATTTTGATATTATAACCAAAAATATAAAATATATTTCCATGTAAAAAGGGCACTTTACTCATGTTCTCACGAAGACCGTGTTTCCTGATTGCTAGAACCGAGGTGTAGATACAGAGATTGTTACTTTATAAAATTCATATATAACTGATCTCCAAAAACAGAATATTCTGAATACGAAGTTAGTTTTTCAACATATATTTTTATAATGTTCGTATCATTCATTTGTATATCTTTACCTTTCAGATCGCTTCGCCATATGTTTGGATCGTTACTTCTAATATGTGGTTAAAATTCCCCAACCTGTTAAAACAAAAACAGTAATGTCCAATGACCATATGACACATGGCTATGTATTGGAAACTGTATATAATAGTGGGGTTGGAGATGTTGGACATAAACGTTATCGCAATGTACTTCCACGGACCGGACATCTATATTTGGTCAGAAACGTTACACCTGATGCATACAAATCTCCAAAAACAATGCATTAAAAAAGCAGAACTATGATGTAACCTTTTAGGTTATCCACTCAATAAAAATGAGAAGTTGAAAGAGATGTTCTTCATTAATAAGTTTTGTAGGAAACGAACAAAGTAGAAGATTACAGAAAATAGGCTTTGACAAATGTTGAACGAGCAAGTGGAAAACAATAGGACATGTAACTTGTGAACCCATTTATTTCTGTGCAGTTTCTCATAAATTCATGAAACAGAAATCTACTGTTATCGATACATGATAATAAACATTTGAAAAGATAGGAATAAACAAAAAGAAGATCTGAATTTGAGCAAAAAATAAACCACTCTATTTTTGTTTTTCAAATGAACTATACGAAGAATAACTCAAAAAATTTGTTTTGTATCAAATGAGAGAACTAATCATACATGAACGTTGTTCTATCTTGCTGTTCAAGCAGGATATGAAGCATACAAATTTCTTGGGACACAAGGTGATTCCCTCCAAACCCTAGCGTGAAGCTTAAGCAATTCCTTCGCCTTTTCTTTGGTCTTGCTCCCACAACTCACTTGAAGCACCAGACACATCTTCGCCACAACTCCCAATTGCAACATTTCGTTCAGCAAAGCTGGTGTCGCGCAAAACCTCCCAATCGAAAGCAAAACCCTAACCGCTCTTTCGCTAGTTGTCTGCGAAACCCTCAATATCTTTTTAGACACAACCGCAATAGCAGCACCATGATTCAAGAACTCGGCTCTTCCTTCTGCACACTGGCATAACATATCAAGAACCACCATAGCCATCTCCGAATTCCTTCTCTCAGAAGAGAAAGTCTCATCCATTAAAAGCTCGATTATCATCGAGATGGCTCCAGCTTCCACAGCCTTGTGTCTATTCCTCCCCCACGGACACATGATCACCAAGATCTGCATTGCTGATTTTGTCGCCTTGTGAGAGATCTGGTCATGCAAGATCTGGACCACCTCCGCGAAAAGCTCACGTTCCAACAATATGATCTGCATTGGATCTGCAACTTGGAGAATCTTCTTGAGAAGTAAAGTCGCATAGGCTCTTGACTCGTAGATCCCACGTTGCATAATCTTCGTCAACGTTTTCACAAGATTTGTTTCCTTCTTGTTGTTCAAAAGACTCTTGAGGGATGTCTCCGACGTGTCGAGATGATAGAGTAAGTTTAAGGCTTCGTCCATTAAGCTCCTCGAAGAATCAAATCGATTTTCCAACATGTTTGATTGACACAAATCGTTGAGGTTCGAAGAAGAAAGCGAAGGAGAAGAAGAACAGTAAGTATCTACAGAGTTGCTCACGATCCTTGCCAAGAACTCGGGAACTTGCGCAGCTTCTAAGCATCTTTTGTTGGTCGTATTCTCGGAGACTATTTGGCGAAGTCTTTTGAGGCATTTGACTTGGTTTTGATGTGAAGATGAAGAATCTTTAATAAGCTTTTCGATCTCGGACTTACAGATCGGTGGCTTTGGAGTTGGGATCCTCTCTATGCCGTATGATGCGTTGAGGGTACACCAAGATTGGATCAGACGACGTAGAGTGTGGTTTGGTGTGAGATCGGTTTCGGTTATGACTTGTTTGGTGACCGGACATGAGTTATTCTTATTACCGGAGAAAAGCCATTTCTCGATGCTGTCTCTGTCGTAAGTTATTCCGGTAGAAACTATCACCGGATCCTTCATGATGTCTAGAGAGATCGGACAAAGGAAGTAGGAAGGAACATCTATCTCTTGATGATCCATTTAATCCGCCCCGAAAAATGGAAGTAAGACTTGATGAATATATCGAAGAAGATGAGAGACTTTGTGTTTGCTTCAAAGTGTTGTAGTAGTTGAGATTTAGGAGATATGTATTGGTTTGAATACTTTAACAAGAACAAGAAGAGAGAAGACAAAGCTTGGATTTAAATATAAAGTGGGATTGGAGAAATATTCAAAATTATTACAAAAGTCAAAACACACGGAAAATACAAATATTGGAAACTCTTTTTAGATAGCTGTCTCTAATTATTAATTTTTTTTAAATAGAAATGAACGAGGAATGTATAAAGATTTGACTTTTTTTTATTGGTGGTGGTGAAGGAACAAAAAACCAAATAATAAATGTGTTTTATACGTATGAAGAGTGTTGACTTGTCAAAAGCGATGCGATTACGGCTAAAAAAGTGTAAATAGTAACCAAGTTCATGTTAGGGGATTGGTCGTGGCGGTGGTGAAGACAAATAGTTTTGTCTGCTTTGTGCTTTTCTCTTTTTTACTCCACATGCTTTAATTGCTCATTCTTCTCCTCTCTTTTTTCTGCAAAAATCCTCTATTTGACTTTTTTTTTTTTTTTTATTCTACCCAAAAATGGGTAGCTTACTTTTTAAAGCTACAGTAAATGTTACTACTATTACTATATTAAGTAATAACCGAAAGGTAGAGGAAGATGGCCAGATTTTTCATTTTTGTTTTGCTAACTTTTGTTTGGTGCCGACAAAATCTAAAGTGCCATTAACGGTCCGTCGTTGGATATTGTACTTTGTATTTACGCTGGAACTTTAATGGCAAATTAACCACAAAGTGATGGAAGACTGTTTTTTTGTTTAGTGGAGGAGTCGATATGTTGGTCGAGGTCAGTGATTGACTCTTCTCAGGTGCAGAATTTATTATCTTTATGCGGTGATTATATGGGTATGGATCCACTGCTTACAACCCATTTAAAAATCCAGACAAGAGGTTATCCATAGATTGTCTTTTTCCCAGGATGATTAGTCTCGAACTTCTCTATAGGTCCGGAGATACACCATGAGTTATAAAAATAAATAAAAAAAACTTTAGTGGCAAATTTTGGACTCATACTCTCTTGTTATGCATGCTCTACTCTCTTTTTTTTTTTTGAAATTTGTTAAAATATATTATAAAAAAAAACAGTTTTACATCACTTAGTGACCCAAAGTTTTTAGACTTGAAAAAATAGAGAAATGATCAAAAATTTTAGAAACATGTGGCCTATGGGTGTGTAACATCAAACCAAGTCACCAACGCATCATCAAAAGAGGGGTCGCCGAGAATTCGGATAGAGCTGATACGATTTTGTACAAGCTTGTCCAGAAACCTCACTAGGACTGGTGCATGAGTAGCAATGGTCCCATGTCTGCGAGCATTTCGTTCCCGCCATACGTGGTAGATAGTGGCTTGTAAAGAGTACCGGCAGAAGAAGAGAGTTATCTGGTTTCCGGTGGAAGAGGAAACAGCCGCGATTAAGACGTCCCATTGACATGGTACTTGAGAGCCAAAGAGGCGACCGACAAGCAGTGTCCATACCTCTGAAGTAAACGGGCAATAAAAAACAGGTGGTTTCTCGTTTCCATTGGGTGGGAACAAAAAACACAAGAAGTTGAGATGTTTGTTTGCCAAGACGACATGCGATCTCCCATGGTAAGAAGATTGAGTAATGAGAGCCAATGAATAAAGGATAACTTTGGGGTATCATGATTAAACCAAACACCCTTAAACCAAGGGACATGGGGGTGGTGCGTGCGAACCTGGGAGAGAGTACATGCCGTGGAGAAACGATGCGTGTAAAACTATGGCCGCTTTTTCCATAAGACATGATCACTGTGTGGACTGGACGCAACCGCAAGGGCAGAGACTTCAGTGGCAATGTTGACAAGCAGGTATTGTCTTAACCGCCGGCGACGCAATGTTATCATAGCCTGTGCTTCCGTGGCCTGAAGAGGCACACCAAGATCAATGGAGCCGCGAGGCCCCGTTATATCAAAAAGATATCCCAGTTTTGAACAGTTATCGTACTAAAACGAAGTATTACAACCGTTATGAACTTCAACATGGACAAAAGGATAGGCCAGATGTCGAATTTTAAGCAGCTTATGCCACATCCATGAGCCCTTCGGTGTAGGCTTGACTGACCAGTAAGAGGCCTGGCGAATTAGGTGCTCTTTAATCTATGCGACCCATAGTGATAGCTTGGATGAGAGGACACTACAAAAACAAAGTTGTTATTGTGACAAAAATTTGAGACTATTAAAATTTGTCACAAATTAGAGACGCCAAACTAGTAGCGAATTAGGATGTATTTCGAACAAAACTTAAGTGACAACATGTGGCAGGTTAGGGACTATAAACTAGTCACAAACTGAGATGATTTGGCAACAATTTATTAGTCTTTAATTGTTATAATTTGAGACCATAATTTCGTTAAAAGTAGTTACAAAATCGCTACATTATTGTAGTTGCATAATATGACGATTTTGTTACTTTTTTTTGTTGAGAATTACTACACTTTTGTTACCATTTTGGCTCGCCACAAACTGTGACGAAACGGTTACCAGATGCAGCAGTCTCAATTGTTGTGAGGGATTTGTTACCAAAAAAAATTTGTGACGATTGTATTGTAACCGTTTAGAAAACGTCCTCAATCAGTCACAATGTTTATATTGCTACGAAATATTAGCTATTATGACAAAATAATTTGTAGTAATAAGACATTTTCTTGTAGTGGGATGAAAAATGAGAGCTTTAGTAAGCAGACCAAATTTGTATTCTTGAGGTTTCACAGGCCCAAGCCTCCTTCAATCTTTAAGCAGCACATATCAGACCATTTAACTTTGGCTTTCCTTGAGTTCAGACTTGGTCCCGACCAAAGGAAAGACGCACACAGTTTTTCGTTTAACTTAATGCAAGAGGATGGGAGCCGGAAAGCTGACATCCATAAGTACATTATGCTATTTATTACAGACGTAGTCAACTGAAGACGGCCAGCATAAAAGAGTAAGCGTGCAGTCCAAGAGGAGAATCTCTTACGAATTTTGTCAACAACAGACCATAGTCAGAGGCCGTCATCCTTTTTTACAAGAGTGGCAGACCCAAATAACGCACCGGTAAATGACCTATTTCTAAGGGAAATCGCTCAAATAGTGCTTGCCTTGTCACTTGTTGTACTCCTGCATGAAACAGAGTAGACTTTGGCAGGCTAATCTGTAGACCGGAGACACTCCCGAAAACGTCAAAGAATCCCTTCCATGGAGCGTAAGGTACCATCACTGAAAACCAGTAAATCATCGACAAAACACAGGTGCGTGAGCTTGAGGTTCTTACACGTAGGATGGTAGCCAAAAACTTGGTCCCGGGCACCTTTATCCAGTTGTATGGACAACACTTGCATGCATATAACAAAAAACTAAGGTGAGAGTGAGCAGCCTTGCCGGAGTCCTCGCTTACTAGGAAAATAACCAGGAAGTTTGCCATTGACTTGGACCAAAAAGGAGGCCGTAGTTACGCAGAGACGGATCCAATGAATGAATACATCAAGAAAGTGCAGAGCCTTAAGAGTGATGAACATGAAATCCCACTTAACCGAGTTGAAGGCCTTTGAGATGTCAATCTTCATGGTACAGCGAGGAGATATGGTCTCCTTGTGATAATCTTGGACCAATTCCATGGCTAGAAGGATGTTTTCAATAAGAAGACGATTCTTCATAAAAGCTGATTGGTTAGGCGATATGAACTTCGGGAGTACACTTTTCAGACGGTTGGCCAAAAATTTTTAGATGACTTTGTAGAGAACATTGCAGCAAGATATTGGACGGTAGTCCTTTATCTCCATCGCTCCCTCCTTATTGGGGATGAGTGCTAGAACCGTAGAGTTTACACCCCGTGGAAGAAAACCCTTGAGGAAAAAGGATTGAACTGCAGTAGTAAAATCCTTACCAATGATGGGCCAAGCTCCTTTATAGAACTCACAGGTGAAGCCATCGGGACCTGGAGACTTATTGTTGGGCATTGAAAAAAGCACATCCCTAACCTCAGCTTCAGAGACCGTGCGTATGAGCTGGGATTGATCATCTTCAGAGCATTTTAAATTGAGCAATGATGCTAAGTCTTCTAGCGACGGGGTAGTGAGCCCCGCGGGTTCCAAATTTAAGAATGTCTCAAAATGCCTTGTTGCCTCCTGTTTGATATCAACACGAGAAACAGCGACAGAACCATCCAGTCGGCGAATCTCTCAGATACCATTGTGAATAGTCCGAAGAGTGGCCGCACGATGAAAAATCTTGTTGTTCCGATCACCCACATTCAACCAATGTAACTTTGATTTTTGTCTCAGATAAGCTTCTTCCAAGTCCACAAGCCTCTCCCATCTGCGTAAAGCCTCTGTTTCGAGAGCTTGGTTTGCAGCTGTCAGGTTGGTTAAGGTTTGTTGTTGTAGCGCACATAAACGGACATAAGCTTCCTGTTCCTTCTTTGTTAATTCATCCAACGACTATTTTGAAAGAATACGAAGAGTGGGTTTAAGTTGCTTCAGCTTTGTTGAGAATATTTTGATCGCCGAGGTGGAGTGAAACAAAGGAGTAGTATAGCTCCAGTATTCTTCTACTTTTGGTAGAAAATCAGCTGAGCTACCCTTGACATTAACAAACTTGAAGGGCTTATTAGGTCGGAATAGCTCAATTTCTAGATTGACTCTAATCCGAAGGTGGTGAGAGCAACCTCCAGCCTAAAAAATACAATAAAAAGACAACGTAGAGATCAACCGGTTTTGATTGATAAGAACACGATCTAACTTATTGCAAATAAGATCCTCATGTCTTTTATTACACCAAGTGAATAAAGGACCATGATGTCCTATATCTGTTAGTCGATAAATGCGAAGAACCTCCTGAAAATCCAATGAACCAGATGTAAGAACATGACCTTGGTCCGAGTGTTCCTCACCATCAACAATTTCGTTAAAGTCTCCTAAAATCATCCATCTTGTATTTTGCACCATTGTAGAACTCAGGTGAATAAGATCCCGCCAGAGCTCTTTTCGTTCTATGTCCGTGTTGGCTGCATAGATGAAGGAGACGTAATAATCACTTGCATCTCCATCCGCAACAACTAAACAAGTGATTACATGCCTACTTTTAAAAACTGAGAGCAGATTTAATGAGCCTCTCCATAGCACCCATATTCTACCCAATGAGTCATGTTCATGATTACAAACAGATGACCATCCTCCAAACACCTGAGAAAGTATCTTCTTAGACTTTTTTTTTGTTACCCGAGTCTCCAATATACATCCAAATTTGAAAGCATACTCGTTAACCCATTGTCACATAACGGAATGTTTTGACTGTTGGTTAAAACCTCGCACATTCCATGAGAAACACGACATATATTAATGATTGTTGTGAGTATCCTTCTTTTTATTCTTTCCAGATTGCTCTGGTAAGACATTATGGGAATGGGTATCACCTAAGTACCGATGGTTCGTTTTAGCCTCCCTCGGGGGCAGATAACGAGATCCTCCTCTCTGGGTATTAATAAGAGACCTGGAGAGCTGACTAAGGTCCTCCTCATCAGACTTCTCACTATTCTCCTCATTGTTCGTCGGGACATTAGACTTAGTAACGTCTACAACTCTGTCAACTTCCATATTCAACAACTCGGCATCCTTCCCGAGGAGAATATCAAACCAAGTGGGAGAGGCAATTGGAGAAGATGCCCTGGAGCGTTGAACTCGTCCAATCTTTGAGAGTGTGACGTCCTTCCATTCCCCCTCTTCAGGAGAGTCCTCCGGATAAGCCACATCCGTCGATTCTATCTATGGTGCCTCATGCACCGTCGTTTTTGCAACAACCAACTCAGGTGTATCCATAGGGATGGAGTCACCTGGTTTTCGCGATTGGGAGTCTGTTCGTGGTGACACAGAAGTAGTGTCGATCTGAGCGCTATAACTGACCCCCTTGCTGGTACCAGAGTCGAGATCAATAACTACCGTAGCGCTAACATCAATTTGTTTGCCTTTATCTGATGGATTACATGTCTTCTTTGTTTTACAATCTGCGGTTTCGTGTCCCCACTTTGAACAATTGTCACAACGTGACGGTAACCAAGGGTAAGTGTAAGTGATGGTTACATCTTTCCCTTGCTTTGTACGACAGGCATAGGATTTGGGCAGCGGCTTTGTAAGGTCAATATCTACAAAGACCTTTGCTTCTTCAAAATTTTTGCAGTTTTCGGTCTCAGGATGTAAGCGATGAGGAAATCCTGCTTGACGTGCAAGAGAACCAAACCCTTTGCGATAGAATAACTCGCGTAGGACGTTCTTCAAAACTAACAAAGATTGAATTGTCGTCATCTCTGTTTCATCTTCTTCCTGAATTGGGCTACAATTTGTAACTACCATGGGGAGACCCATGATTGTCCACAGACTACGACGTAGAACATGATTTTTCACGCTCTTATTTGGGATGCGAAACTTAACAACCGATTTGTTTTCAATGAAAACATCAATCTTGAGATCCTTGTCACCTATTGTCCATATACGATTGACAATCATATGGATTTTTGCAATTGGGGGTGCTGCATCCTGGAATTTGCCTACGATGAGGTCCTCCCATAATGGAATAGCATATTCAAAGAGCTCCTAAGAAAAAGAGATTGGTCTCTACTCCATTTACTTGTTGGATCTCCACATCTACCGTAGGCAGACTCTTTTTGTTTTGTACGGCCGCCGCATATGAGACGACCGCTTTCTTCTTCTCCATCTGTGTAGGATCGTTCGGCCGGTTATCCTCACTATCCTTTTCCTTCACCTCAACATCCTTCTTCCCTGACAAGTTCTCCTCTCCCGAGATCTCATCCCTAACTACCTCTGTAAAATCAATCAACAACTTTCTCTGCGTATTTGCATCCGTACGACTTGTTCCCGGAGACGGCGGTGATGAGCCGGACTGCTCAGCCACCATGGTGTCTCTGGAATGGGCACCATGTTTTGAAGCCCTAGTATCGCCTTTCTGATCGCCAAAATCGCTTACTGACGTGTATCTTGTTTACACAGATACATGTTCTACTTTTCTCTATGAATTTCAACAATATTTTGATTATATTTATATTTTTGCTGTTATCTTTTCATATTTATTTTGTCCTTGATCCTCGTGTGAATGGATATGTCTATCAATACCAATGCCAATGCCTTATTAATGAAATCTTGTAAGTTGTAAGCTATTGCTGGTAGCAGGAAATTGTGGATGGGGGCTCAATATCAAGTTGTTCTAGCCACCGTAAATCTCAATCTCAAGTTGTTCTAGCCACCGCAAATTTCACGTTATACCTTTAGTCCTTTACGGGTGTACATATATATAATTGTCCACATGTGAAAATACTTATCTTTTAGAATTATGTAAGTGTGATGTTTTGTGAGAAACCCACTTGCTAAATACCACATTGGGTTTCCTTCGATCGTCACTAAAGTTGCAATGTCATTGTGGTTGGAGTGGCATTTATTAAGAAAAGTCAAAACAATATGCCTTATACTTGTCTATTACTTAATAAAATAATAGTAATACTATTGATGATTTCATAACGTCTATAATTTTCTTTTGCAATATGATTTATTATCTTTCACAAATTATAGGAACTCCTCACTCCTAGAATTCTAAAATGGATAATTTTTTATGTCCATTAGATTCACGATGTATATTTTATTTTATTTATAGCATAGATGGTTAAGAATAACTCTATTTACATCATGTTAAAGATATTTTGTAATTTTGGCTCCATTAATTTACATAAACTCTAGTAAATTGTATTTTCTAGAAACTGAAATTCGAAACTAGTGAAATTAATGAACCTTTGATTAGCTACATTCCACAAATATATATATACAAAACCCTAAATTTCCAAATAACTGTAAGTACTAACTTTAAATTTTAGATCCTAAAACTAAATCCTAACCTTGTTTGTTATAGATGTTTCAGTTTCTCACTAATCTTTTTTCCTTACCACATAATAAATCAATTTAAAAGTGAAAATAGGGTCATGAATATTTTGTGATTAATTTTTCTTTAATATATAGAAAAGTCATCCATAGCTTCTTTTTTTCAAAAGGAAAGTTATAAAAGAAAAACAATTACATCCAATTAAGTGCAACTTTGATTTAGGATTTAACTGAGATTGTGTACGAGCCAAACTTGCCAAACTATAGAAGTGTCTTGAACTCTCATGTATAGAATTGTCAATTTGACATAATGTTCGCGGACTTGTCCATGTCGGTATGGAGTGACAGAGGCCTTGTGCGTATGGAGCGTCTCTAAGCTATCGTATGGAACCTGTTTTGAAAGTTACTAAACCTGTTTTGAAAGTTGTAATCCATATCTTTTGGCGAAAGCTGGCTATCCTCCTCAGTACCTCTAGCTTCTAATATTTTTTCTGATCTCATGATGTGTTTTGCTTGCTGAATGAAGCTGGCTACTTGTATTGTTTGTTTGTTTGTTTTTTTTTTGTATATCCAGCTCAGTTGAGCTAATCATCGAATTTTATCCTTTTTTCTTTACAAAAATGATACATTCATTTGCAAAAAGTAAAATCATTTTGCATCTAAGTGCTAGCTACAATGCTGTTGCTAGAGCGTTGTATAAGCAAAAATGTTTTGAAGTCTTTTGATGTCTATCTCTCAAATTCTCAATGAGAGGTATCCCTCGAGGCTAAGTTGTTAACCATTCTTGGAATTTGTATTTTATCATTTTAAGAAATTGAGAAGATGTAAACCATGACAGAGACTCAGAACTCATCAGAAGTAAATTATTTCCATTGTTGACTAAGACTTTATTCAAAAATATAAATAAGTTAGGCGATACATGAAGGAAAGTTGTCCTGAAATCACACTGTATGATTCGAACATAGT
>OVAP01003596.1:0-16304 GCA_900406295.1 Aurinia saxatilis
GTTTATTTGGATGCTAAGAAAGTTTTTGGAGAAGTACAAGGCGGTCAAATTATGGATTAGTCAAGCAAGTGTGTGGATCACTAAATTGGCTAAGATCATTCCAATCCTCCAAGCAATGTGAGTTTTATATTTTCAAACCTCTTTCACAGTTTGNATCGAGTCTATATATTATTATCAGAGTCCAAATAAGTCATTTTAGGTACATGGACGAATTTGAGGCTTTTGGTGAATTACGGAATAATTATGGAGCAAAGGGAAGCAAATATGTGGAATGATAATGCGGAAGCTGTCCAAATTCTTTTAAATATCGTATCAGATGAAGGTCTTCCCGAAGGAATTTTAATCTCAAATTTTTGAAAGAACATATAAAATTGAGTTAGCTTCACTTTGGCAGTGGTTTCAGCTCATTCTAATTATTGGTTGAGGAGATATGACGGTTTTAGTGAAGACACGTCATTCTGGCGGGCAGAAAAGGAAATATTTCTAAATCTCAANGCCAAATCTCAAAGATCTAGATTTTTTCTAAATCTTTTATGATTTAATCCATAATTCTAAAATTCGTCCTAGACCCTATAAATACTTTTCTACAACCATTGTTTAGGCTTATGCATTATTTATTTTAGAGAGAGTTTTAGGGAGAGAGATTTTTTGAACCCTTTTTTGTTTCTCTTTAATATCGTATTGCTTTCAATTAAATTGCATAATGTTTTGCTTAGCTATGTATAAGTAATTCTATTGTTAGACTTAGGTTTCTTAGGGTTTAAATGATTTATTGTTTGCCATATGTATAAATTAGGTTAAAATCCTTAATTCTTCCTCTAGATTGTATTCTTTGCTAGTTCATAGATTAGCTACCTTTGAACTAGATCATAGGTTAATTATTATACATGGAAGTGTTAATAATTGCTGGAACCCATCTTAGTAGGAGTAAATTATCTATTCACAAAGGAATTTGGTTTAGATAGTTTATGAACAATTGAACCTAGGCTCATTGCATAATTAATCCCTTAGGACTCACAGAGGAATTTGGTTTGCTAGGAATTAATTATAGATTGCATTCACAGCGGAAGTTGGTTTGCATTACAATATGTTTCATGTTTAAGAATTAAGTGGTGTCGAACGACACTCGACGCGTCTGGCTGCAATTTTGAGTCTAAACCTGAAGTTCCCAAGGCCTAACATTGCTTTTAATTGTATACAACCCCATCATTAATTTGTTAGTTACTTGCTAGTTAGTCACATTAAAAACCCCTGTCCTAGATTTAATTTAGAGTTTATTTAATTAGTTTGCAATTTATTGGTGTTTATGGATTCGATCCCTAAGTACTACATCGCTTTAGCTGTGCTCTTGCGGTTAAATACAAAGCGTAAACTTTTGTGTATCAGACGCCTGATGCCTACGTTGTAAGTTACAGCTTATTGTTAGCAACAAATCTCAAAAACACTTTTTGTTGTTATTTTAATTCTACCAACGATTTTGGTTCTATAGGTTTGGTTGATTTCTGCATCCTTTCCTCAAGAAATTTGGAGATGGAATACAAGTTTATGACAGATCATGTGAGAATACTTTTGAAGCGTAATGAGTTGACTCTTGATGTAAGTGTTTATTTTGCAATTTTTATGCTTAACTCTTAATTAAACCATGTAAGGCATAACTCACAACTATTAGCTTCTACATTCCAGGGAATCAAGCAATATTATCTCGATGGTGGGGAAGAAAAGTGGAAATATGATACACTTTGTGATCTTTATGGAAGACTCATTATTTAACAAGCTATTATCTTCTGCAAAAAAAGGTATTTACAATTACTCGTGTTTTTAAGCTTTTTGGTTATGTGCATAATCTTAATGTATAAAGGTGGATTGGCATACTGAGAAGATGAGGAGTAGTAATTTTATAGTCTCATCAATGCATTAAGATAAAAGTGATGATTGGCGCTACTAACGAAACAACACAAAACAAGAGCCAAAATGGGGTAAAGATTTTCAGTTTTTCAGTTTCATGTTGAAGTCATATGTACTTTTTCAAGAATGAGTTTAGTTCATCCTAAAGTATATATAAACAAAAGATTGCATCAAAATAAGTTCTAGATGTTCATGTTAAAGTCATATGTATTTCTTCAAGAATTGGTTTAATTCATCGTAGGGGATATATACAAACGATTATTGTTATGATAGCATATCCGAATTTTGCCCTTTTAAGTTTTAAGTGATAAACAAACACAAGTGTTTTAGTTTTAATGAATAAAAGAGATTAATGTTTTGATTTGTATCCTGCAAAATTTAAGAAAAACAGCCAAAGTACAATTGTATGTATTTCCACATAACTATAAAACCGGTACAACTAGGTTGTAGGAAAATTTTTGTCTTTCACACCGCCGCCCCCCCCAACTCCCCCAATCCAATTTTTTAAATTTATTTCAAAATCTGTTTAGAATTTAGAAATCCTAGAAAATATTATGATTTTAACTAGTATTTATAAATCTATTATGAAATACCAAGATGATCCCACGGATTTGAGTATGTATTTTTAACTTTGAATTCCATCCAAATCCACTTAAATCTATTATAAAATTAAATATGTAGAGAATTCTTTAGTATTGAATAATACTTGATTTGAACTTAATATTTAGATTTTCAAATTTATTTAAATACACAAACCAATAACACTTTATAAATATGGGCAGTAGGGATTTAGGTTTTTGGTTAGAGAGGGATATTGTGCGGTTTTTCCTTTTCCAACTAAACCATAAATTACACTAATGGATTTTGGTTTGGTAACGGGTTCGGGGCGGTTCTTATGGTTGGGACGTGTAAATTTGGTAAAGTTGTGAGATGTATCATGTTTGTCTGTGTCTCAGCAAAGAGGAGTGTGTGAGTTATTGGAGAGAAATTGAGGAGAGGAAAGAGGTAGAAGAAGATGTGTCCGAGAGAGAATTGGAGAGTGGAGGATGTGGAGATTGACCTCGAGGATTTGGATATGGGAGCGTCGGTGCCCTTAAAGAAAGTCCCGAACGGAGACATATTCGAGGCGTCACGAGCGGGAGACGTGGAAAGGCTGGGATACCTTGTGGAGATGGGAGTGAACGTGAACGCTCGTGACCGGTGGGACTCGGTTGCTCTCTACTACGCGTGCCTGGCTGGTCACATGGACGTCGCTCGGATGCTTCTAGAGAAGGGTGCGATCTGCTCGGAGCATACCTTCGACGGCGACCGTTGCCACTACGCGTCTCTTAACCTCAGCATTCGGAAGCTGCTTAAGGCCTTCGAGGCCCGTCCGCCTCCGCTTGCCCCCTTGCAGGCTTCGCTTAGGGATACCTTTCTCGGAGTCTCTTACTTCCCCCCCGATGTCATCTTCTTCGTCCAAGGCAGACCCATTCAAGCCCACAGGGTCATCCTCAGTGCTCGCTCTCCCTTTTTCAAGCACAAGTTTGAGTCTGACTGGAAACACCGCACGGAAGTTAGGTTCTCCAAACCCAAGCTCTCCTTTCCTGCTCTCTCTACCCTCGTCCACTTCTTCTACTCCGACCGCCTCGATATTTCCCGTGATCATATGGACGACCTCCTACGGATCTGCAAAGTCTGTCAATGTCATTCTCTCCACAACCAACTTATGCACCAAAAGACACATGATACCTCCATCAAACGCTTCATATTACAGGCCATTTCTCTTCCAGAAGAAGACAGACTTCCTGCTTCCTTGCATACCATCCTTGCTAATTCCTCTCATACCCTCGCTGATGTTTGTGTTCAAGTTCATCATCGGACTTTCTTTTGCCATCAAGTCATTCTAGCTTCCAGATCAGAATACTTCAGGGCACGGTTATCCCGGGTGACTCATTTCCATGAGGGTAAATGTGCTTCACCACCTAATACTCTTCCGTTTCTCCAAGAACATGATTTGAGCGCAGAGGCTTTCGAGAAGATGATCGAGTATATGTAAGCCTTCCTGAACCTAACAAGAGATTGTTGCAGTAAACTAACTCTACATAAGTATTATCAGGTACACTGATGGCTTGAAGGAAATCAGTCCTAATCAGGTAAGACCCTACTTCAAATTTTCATGTATTCCACCTTCTGATATTTTGCTCAATTGCAGGCTGAGGAGATCTTTGATGTTGCATCTCGCTACTTGCTGTTTCCTTTGAAACGTGCTGTGGCTGACGCCTTGTTGCCGCACTTGGAAAATGCCACACCTGCAGAACTATGTCATTGGCTGGTTTTGTCAGATATGTATGCTTTTCTTCTAGTCTATTACATTTGCCAAATGATGGCTTACGCTGGTACATTTGATTAGTCCCTGGATTAGCCTCTGCTAGAGTTATTTATGAAAAGCATCAAAGTGGTTAGGTTAATGGTGCAGAGTTTAATGTGTTTTACCATATTGAAGTTTATTCATTACATACTGAGATTTTCCACCACTAGCTGCCGTCTTTGAAAGATCGTTTTAATCATTTTGATTTCATTTGATCTAGCGATTAGTATATGAGCTGAGAGGCTAAGTTTTGAACTTGGATGTCATAGGTACGGCGTGTTGAAAATAAGAGAGTACTGTCTAGACTTGGTTGCTTGCAACTTTGAGGCATTCGTTGAAACTCGTGTGTTCAGGGCAATGCTATTAACATTGCCTCCACCATCAGGGGACTCTTCGCTTCGAACCACTGTTCCAAATGCACCAGGTGCAATGATGACAACAGACCAAGGGAATCTGCTCGATGACCTAAGAGAAAAATGGCTTGAAGCAGAGGCGTCAGAGCTTGACAAGAGAGATGAAAGTGCTTTGATTTTCGACAAGCGCCTTAGAATGCTCGTGGAAATGGCAGAACACGAGAAGTCGGAATCAGAAGCTGAGGATTACAAAGACACTAGGGGATGATTATTTGTTTTCCGTAAGAGTCTGGCTAGCACAAATAGAGTCTATTTTATTTGTTACTGTCACCCCTGTACGAATCTTACTTTACAAACAACCAAACATGCTGTAGATGTTGATAATAGAATTTCACTTTCTTGTTTAAGTATATGCCCAGATTTGCTTCACCTATTTATAAAATTTGAGTTTACTAAGGAAGAACAGTGACCAAATCCTCGTATCCATGTCAATGACAAAGTCCTACCACATAATCAAGTATCAGATTCTGTTTTTTGTATGTATCTTAAGCTACGTTCTCTCTTTTGCTATCTCAATTCCATTTCCAGAAGAACGAAATTCAAAGTTGTTTGACATCTTCATCATTTCGGGAATGTGAAGATACATCGTCTTTGTGCAAATTCGAGATCTCATCTGTCACAGAGCTTACGTCACAATCGTCAGAGACATTAGATTCAGTGTCTGAATGGTGCTGGAGGCTCCAGTTCATGATGCTAGCAGCCAATATAAGCAGCATCTTCTGGTTTACCTGTTATCATTGCTTACTTAAAAACAGATAACGCAACCAGCGGAAGCATGAAAAAAACTAACTGTGCAATATGAAGCTATATCTACCTCTATAATATCCTCAGGCAACAGGAATATAAAGCATCCGAGCTTCCTTGCAACACTTATGATGTATGTTGCATTCAACTTATTTTCCTGTTCTGCTTAGAATGCCAAAAACAACAAACTCAAGATTCTTTGCAAATGATGATAACAACTAAAAGAGACAGCTATTACCTGTTCTTCCTTTGGTTACTAGACTGCAGTCTACAATTCTTGGCTCTACAGCACTCAAAAGCTCCAAAAAGAAAACTCCGTTTGACAGATTCTTGTCCTGAAAAGTTGCCATCAAAATTGTTAGATTTAATGAATGGTCTCATTAAGTTTAACTCTTTTCTCCACACACATAATATTGCAAATGATCGAGAATCCATCTTAACGTGTTCATTTGGTTCATGAATTCTTTAGATTGAACAACATGTAAAACCGTGTTTTTTTTCCTGAAATATAATTTGACCTTATTTCAAAAAAAAAAAGTTTAACTCTTTTCCTTACCTTAAAGCTCACAGCTTGAGTGGTTAGACCCGCCTTCTTCACTTTCCTATTTGCCCAATTTAGAATATCTGCCTCTGCAATTTCTTTACCTTGCCAATGAGATCTCAAGTTGTTAAGAATTTGCATCATTGTGTATCTCATCAATTGCCACAAGAAAGCTGCATACAAATATTGTTACCAAGTGTAAACTGAAACAACAATACTAAACACGTTTCCTGCAGGACTCACCGAGAAGGAGTTTCTTGTTTCCTTGCACAATGTCATTACCAGCTACATTGACAAGTGAGAAACGCAGTGCTTTCCCAATCTTGATAACTTGGTTGCAGTTCTCAACCTTTTTGAATGGCATTTTGATGGGAGGTTTATTGGCGTATTTCCAGTTGACTGAGCCTGGGCATACTTTGTCAAGAACTTCAAGAAGAACCCATCTAAGGAAGGTCAAGGAGAGTTTAGGTTCAAGCAAAAATCAAAATGAATGACACAAAAAACTGCAATGCCCACCCATTTCTAACATCCTCAAAAACATTGTCGACATAAGTGACAGCTCCAAGACTGTTGATCCAGAGGCGGAAACATCTTTCTTCTCGAGAAGTTTCTTCATCTTCTCTAGTCATCTCAGGAAAAGAGATGGGCATCTTAGAACTCTCATCAGAGAATCCATTCCTGCAACAGAGATAGACAATATTAGTAAATAAAATTAAATAGAAACAGTAACACTGATACTATTGACCTGTGATGAAATAGTTGTGCCACAAATGCAAGGTTAAGGTTTGCAGAGCCGTCCACTATGTCTTCAGGAGAAAGGTATCTTTCACAGTCCAACTTCTTTGCTTGCTCAAGGACCTTCTCCGCTCTTTCTGAAGGGTCTTTAATCTCTAATGTCACATGTGTACTGTGTTCAGGGGCAAGAGCATTGAGAAGATATGCATATGCCTCACCATCCTGCCAAATACAAAGGAGCAGTGATGAATCACAAATAAGAAGAAAAAAGGCAGCTTAGTAGCTAGGGACATACCTTAACATCAGAAGAGAAATTGGTAACCTCTTTCTCATAGCCAGCTTTCTTGAGATGAAAATTCATCCACTTTAGCAAAAGCTTTTCAGGAGCTAGTCCCATAAGCTCATCCACGTCCTGGAATAAGTATGGCTTTAGCCTCATATCACATTTTAAACCTGTAGAAAAGATTCATGACTACCTGGTTTTCTTCCACCAACTCAACAAGTTGTGGAGTTTTCTTAAGATTGAGATCAGCCAAGAGTTGGATCTAATAGTTTCCCCAACAAAAAACCAAAGATTAGTAACCATGTCTAATCACCTAATGTAAAGTTAGTACCTTTATAATCTGAAAGATTAATCCAAGTACGAGATGCGGCTACATAGACGAGGAGCAAGACGTAAGAAGAAACAGAAAAAAAGAAAACACTAGATGGAAAAGAGGCTTTCCAGTACTCACTGTTCCTTGAGCAATGTCCTGAGTTCCAATGTTGACGACGGTGCAGCCGATTGCCTTTGCAGAATTGAGACAGAGTGAAAGGTTTTCAGTTCTCTCCCATGGATTAAGCTCTTTCTTTGTGTTGATTGCTCTTTCATCTATTGTCCCTGGCACGGCTACGTTTATAAGCTTACTGCAGCATATATAAACCAATAGCGAAAGAATAAAAATCTGCATATTGGTGGGTTTCAAAGTAATGTAGACATTTGTGTACCACAGAAGAACACCGTCTTTAACAAGATCAAACAGAGCATCTGTGGCAGGATTGATTGGAAGATAGCTTTTCAAGAGAGGATCATCTCTCAAATAGTTATTGATATGGGACGCATAGAAAGCTTTCTCGGATTCATTGATGGTGTGGTGAAACGTTGTAGTGCTTGTCTTGAGAAACGATGAAGCACCTTTTGATCCTCCTCCTCGGGATTGCACACTTAAAAACGCCTATCATATATATATTTTGAATTACTTATAAACTGAGTTGGAAACATAACACACATCTTGAGATTATCAAACTCACCCGCAGAAAAGTTTCAAACTCAACTTCCTCTTTACCATTGTGATAAGACTGATCCAATATAGTTTTGATATCATTCTCGTTAATCGTACCGCTGAAATCTTTCAACTTTGCTAACACTGTTGGTAAATCTTCAACAGTGATACGCCCAGATCGAGTTTTTGTCGAAACAAACTACGAGAAAGAAGAGTTTGAGAGGTCAAGCAGAATGCTACAAAAGTGATACGTGAGGAAAGGAAGAGAGGACCTTGGATTTAAGGTTGCGTAACTCGACTTGTGTGAATTGGCTCTGTAGCCATGGATCAGAGACAAGGACACCAACGTAACTAGACATTCCCTCTCTCACCAAGCAAATAAAACGTCTTATATTTTCATACACCACTGAAATGAAACCAACGGGAATGAAATCAAACAGAGGCGGGAGGTTGACCGATGATGAAGCTTGTTGTGTAGTACTATATATTATCTTTCCTTTTTTTTTTTTTTTTTCTTTCTGTAGGTACTATATATTATCTTCTCTGTAGAGACTCGCACCTTACTTTTTTTTGCAAGGCAAAAATATTTTTACTTTATTATTATGTTTTAAAACAAATTATTATTACTTTATTACTTGTTTCAAAGCAAATTTGTTCTCTGAAGTCATAAATATCTAGAGGATTTAATGATTTCAGATTTTCTATCTAAATATATATTTTATTTTCTTAATTTCTTTAGGTTTGGATAGAATTTTATAAATAAAAAGGGATTTCCAAAAATACCATTTGTCTATTTTTTTTAATTCTTTTTAGATATTATTCTAAAAACATCTCAAAAGATTTTTAAGGTGAAAATAGTATAAATTTATAAAAATGGACAAATGGCATTTTTGAAAACCCTTTTTATTTATAAAATTCTATAACTGATTCAACTTACGTTCTGCACAATTAAGATTATTTCTGTCGATATCCCCAATTTATTGTCCAATTTTCCAAACTGGAAATCGAGCTGTATCAGTCTCAAACCCAATTTACCTCATCTTCTCTTCCGCCTGAGAATTCTCCATCATTCCTAGGTAATTTTATTTTTCTTTAATCCTAATCTTTTGTAATTTTTTGACAAGACTCACCATTGATTGATAGTTGAATTTTTTTTTATTATGTTTAAGTTTCTAATATAAGTTTGATAAATGATGAACTGATGACTATTTTCATATGGATTCCTCATCAACCGATCATATGATAATTTTGAAGATAATAAATTGTTCGGATGATAGGGGCAAAAAAAACAAACTCCTTGGGTGAAGATGGTCCAGAGGGAAGCAATGAAAAGGCATCGAGGACACTTCCCACAAGGTTCTAAGTTTGGGTTCAGTACACTAGAATGGAGAATAATCGTGACAAATGTGTATGTAACCGTTGCAAAAAGAATTTCTCAAGCCCAACTAAATCATGAACCAGTAATTTGAGGAATCATATTCATATCTTCAAGCCTTACAAAACATGTGAAGATGGCCAAGAACCTATACAGAATCAGAAGGTTATCAACAAAGATGGACATACACAGAGTGTTAGACATATAAGTGATATATCACGTTTTGGACATGTTTTAAATCCTTGTTTTTCCTTTGTTTTTGAGTCTTTTGGTTCGTTTAGAGTCTTAACGGGTGCTTAATGCATTGGAGCTTGGATTGAAGCTTTGGAATGAAGATTTGAGGCACAAAGAGGCGAACAAGTCAAATGACAATGCATAACCAATACGAATTGCCTTAAAGATCGTGTCTGACGAAGACCTTCCCTTAGGAATTATAATCTCAAATTTTAATACGACATAGGAAATTGAGTTACCTTCATTTTGGCGGTGATTTCGAATCATTCTTATTAGCGGTTGAGAAGATATGGCTGTTTTACTGAATACATGTCATTCTATCCGAGTGCCAAATATGGAAAGTCATCACTTACGGGATTTGCTCCCATAAAACCTTATTTTCTTCTTCTTGGACGACCCTATGTTCATTTTCTGAGCTCTCAGCCTCCCTTGGCAGCCACAAACTCTTGTTTCATCTTTTCCTTTCAATTTACTTTGTTCCCTTGAAGATTTAGACTTAGTTTCATTGTTTTATGCTTTTGGATTGAAGATTTGTTCTTCTGCACGTGTGGAGAAGGTTCTCTAAACCCTTATTTCAGTTTATTTATACAATTTCATAAACTATGATTTATGTTTGGTTAATCATGTGTGAGTAGTTTCATAGTTAGATATAGGGGAATCATGGTTTTTTAGGCTTTTATCTAGATGCAAATAGGTTAGTCATTAAAATCATTCTCTTGGTGTTGATGTAATGCTTAAACTAGCTTGTACACCTAGTTTATGATAATAGGTTGAATCTATTCATGAAAGTGTACTAGATTAGGTAGAATACACACCTGGAGAGGATATTGTTCTTAGCCAACAAAAGTTGATGCTAAGGCGATTTGTGAACTTATCAAACCAATACATTAATGCTTTCCTACAATTGCTAGGTTTAAACGAAAGTTTAGATGTCTAGGTTGATAGGAAAAGTGATTTATGCCACAAAAGTGAATCAATTCTAATTATATGTTTGAGTTGAGGTTGCGCTTAATCATAACCTGAATATTCATCTGGTACTTGCATGCATTTCATAGATTATCCCTAGGTATAACGCTTTTTATTATTGAATTAAAACCCGTAGAAAATTAGAAAATAAAAAACCTTATTTGTTTTTCTTAGCTGAATTAGATAGTTAGTAAGTTACAATGTAGACTTTGCAAGTTGTGGATTCGACCCTTAACTACTGCATCGTCATTGGTGCTAGATAGTCAAAGGTTTATTGACTAGTGCTTTTTCAGACATTTTTAATTGCCGCCGTTGCCACCTTCCATAAGTTTACTTGTAGTTGAACGAAGACGTAACTGATCTTTCTTGTTGTCGTTTCTTCTTTGTTGTTGCAGGTGTATGACCAAGAGTAGTCAACCGGCTGAAAACCTGGAGTTATTATCCAACGAAGAACTAGCGAGACGCAAAAGACTCCTTCGCAAAAACAAGTCGAAACAAGTCACAATCGGTGACAATCACGACATAGCTGCTCTTGTCCAACGGCTCGAGCAAATGCAAGCTATGATAGAAACTATGCAGCAACAACAACAACAACAACATCAGCAGTTGCTGCCACAACCAGCACAACCCACACTTGGCGGAGCAGACAAGCTACACACGTTTTATAGGAACCGCTCTGCAATCGTACCTCCGACTAACAATAGACAAGACTATGTTGTTAGGGCCGAGCTCATTCACCTAGCGGAGCAGAAACCAATCTGCGGACCCCTTAATGAGAATCCGATGGAGCACATCAAACGCCTCGACGGACTCACCAACATCACACATGCCAATGGTGTCAACCCCGACTACGTCAAATGCAAACTCTTCGAGTTCTCACTAGCATGCAAGGTTGTTTCTTGGGTAGATTCACTGGCATCAGGTAGTCTGATTGGCTGGGAAGCGGTCAGAAATGCATTCTTGGAAAAATACTTCACCAAATCCAAGACCGTTGCTTTGCGTGCTAAGATTAGCGGATTCACACAGTACTCATGAGAGTCCTTCAGCGAGGCGTGGGGTAAGTTTACCTCATACTGCAGAGATTGCCCTCACCACGGTTTCACCGATTCACAACTTCTCATCATTATTTATGAGGGTCTTCTTTGGGATTTTAAAAATCTTTAAACTCTGCTAGTAATGGAAATTTCATGACTCGCAGTATTGTAGATGCTAAGGAGTTGATAGAGAACATGGCGGAGAGCTCATCTGACAAGAGTGCGGAATACGACAGAAGCAAGCATGTTGCATCGGTGGAATCGCACAAGATTGCGGAGATGAATGAGCAAATCAGTTTGTTTCTCAAGCAAAATCAATGGGGAGTCAAGTCTTGCGATAAAAAGGCGGTCATATGCCTTACACAGATGATTTTGTTGGAGCGGGAATGAAATGTTGAAGGAGAGCTATGTCACTGGACAAGGGTCCAAACAAGGCTTCAACTCCAAGTACAGGAACCACTCGAACCTCTCCTATCACAACAATAATGTCGCCAATCCGCAAAACCAGGTATACCTGCCTCAGAATAATGCTTTTAGTACTAATTCTTTCTTACCTTTCCAGGGGAAACCAGCTTTTCAAGGGCAACGGTACCAAGCTCCACAACCATCAACTCCCTATCAAGTCTGGTTGATAACTCGCAGGGTGAGAACATGATGCAACTGGTTCTCGCCAACCAGCAAAAAACCGCAGAGGGAATCAACATCAAAGTGGACAACATGTACAAAGACCTGAATGAAAATTTCGAGGCCTTGTCAAGCCATGTAAAGAAGCTGGACATTAAAGTTGCTTAGACAGCTGAAGCAGGCATGCGATCTCAGGAAATAAATTCTCAGGTAGCGCATATCCATGCCATCACTCTTAGTACTGATGTAGTGCATGATTTTGTAGGAAATACAGAGGATGTATAATACCATGATGCATCGACCACCTCCCCCACTACTGCTGCCCGCCAACTCCAGTACGCGTGTATACTCCCATGCGTTCCATATCCTAGGCCTCGTTCTAAAACCTCGAAGGAATTTGCATTAGATTTGAACAGATGTTCGAGAAGCTGAAGGTCGAGTTCACATCCAAGGAAATCCAGGACTTACCAGTTCTTACGAGGTGCATATGTAAGAGATCTGCAAGCCATTGCAGCATTGAAGATGGAGTTTGGTTGGTAGCTGGGGAAGTCAACGCGGTCCTAAAGAAGAAGCAGCCCAAAGCGAAAAGGGAACATGTTGCAGTGCCACAGCCGAAGTTGCTCCCTAACGTTGAAGACCCTGAGAAGTTTGTCGTACCATGCTTCATCGCTGGATTCGAGTTTGAGGGGTCTTTATGCGATTTTGGGTCTTGTGTGAGCCTCATGTCAAAGGCCATTGCAAAGACATTGGGAATTACAAAGCTGGAACGTCCTAAGATGACTCTCTCTTTCGCTAACCATTCCACTACGACTCCCTGCGGTACAATTCTTGATTTGTGTGGGGGGTCGGATTCCACCCATCGAGATTGATAGCGTATAAACTATTAAGTATCATAGATCATTGAAAGTCTTCGAAAAATATCAATCGATAGGTTTGTACGACAACGAGGCTCGCGGATCACGACCAAGCACGTGACCCGCAACCCATTCGGCCATGCAGCTCGCGGATCCCAATCGAGAATACGTCCCACAACCCGTAGATGCATTCAGCTCGCATGTCCTCATCTCCGACTTCATCTTATGACCTAAGTTGGCTCTGTGGCTCGCATATTCGCTCCTCGAACACAAAACGCGACCCACGACGCTGTCCGACTTGTACATTTCTCCTCGGACACAAACCGCGACCCACGACGTGTCCGGCTCGCACATTTTCTCCTCGGACACACCGCGACCCACGATGTGTCCGGCTTGCAAGGCTTCCATACGCGATTCCCGCGACCCGTACGAGAGAGACCAGGTCGCGGGATAACATCGATCGTCAAGGCTCAATGCCATTTTGTGGATCAAACAAGCTGAGTACTTAGCTCCAACGAGAACATGTGATCCACGAAGTAACGTCAACTTACAATATCATGAAATACGACTTACATGTCCGATTACACTCTCGACAGGCTAAATTGTCCGATATTCCATCATGGTCTGAAACCCGAAGTAAAGCCTTCCAACATGATCAATCACTGTCATACTAGAAGATTCATGAAGATTTGTGGATGTATCTACGGAAAAGGAAGTCTTCCTTCATTTTACGCCAAAAAGGAAAGCTGCCGCAGAATCAACAGAGAAAAGGAAATTCTCCGATTCACATCGGAGAAACGGAAGTTATCTAAGAAGTAGTCTACGAAGAAATTGAAGGAAGCCCATGATAAGCCCTACGACCTAGAACGGTTTAACTGAGAGTATATATATCTTGCTAGTCATAACTTATATTGTATCTTGAAATCTCTTAGCCTATCGAACCCTAGAGAGCTCTAGCAATAAAATTCGTGATTCATCTATATTTTGTCTTAGTTCATCTTTTTCTTCCGTTCTGTTTCTTGTCTCTGAATTCTGTCCGTTCTCTCTGTTTTCTCCGTTTTCATCTTTGCAAGTGATTTGTACAAAAATATAGTCGACGATCCCTTAAAAGTTTTGTATTTACAAATTTGTGGTTGTGTGAATTTTGGTACACATAATTTGGCGCCGACTGTGGGGACTCATCGACTGATCCACACGAAGAATCTTTAGTAACCCACAACGAATATGGCAGGGGAGGAGCAAACCACCCAGCAATCAATCTCAGATGGATCCATGGTGACTCCACAACCAAACGGAGGAATCAGCAACGGAAGCCATCCAGACGGCCCGACCATGTAGACTCCACTCAACGGAGGAGGTCCGACCACGCAGATACCATTAAACAGAGGAGGAGACAAAATCGTCAATCCTCATACTAGCTTCACAGAAGTCAACACCTTGCTCAACAACTTGCTTACACGCTCCGTGAAGCAAGACATGATCAATCAATCCATCGCAAATAGGTTGAAGGAACTCTCTGTCCGAAACCAACCTCGGAATGCTTCAAGAAGGCTCTTAAACTTACCACCTCTAGATCCCACAAGACAGACGATTCACAGGAATCCTGGCGCTCAAACTGAGCAACCACAGGGATCGGAGAAAAATATTGACATCACTAAGGATACTCCGGTGATCAACAGGCAACCTCACACCGAAGACAATCATGAGAGAGAGTCAAGCCCACCTCCGAGCACTCAACAACCAGAGCACACAGAACAGTCTGAAGATCGAGGTGAAGAAGTCTTCGAAGAATACTCCGATGACGATCAGCTCGGAGCACACACAATTGAATCCTCCGACTTAGAGCATCCCTCCGCAGAACAGAAGCTACTATCCAAGATGTACGTTCGCAGATCCACAAGGCAACCAGCCGCGCACCAGAAATTGACTGCGTTCTCGAAGAATTACATATGACTCCCTTCACTCAGAGGATCACAAAAGCTCGTATCCCAGATCCCGGAAAAGTCAGAATCCCATTCTACGACGGGATGACCGATCCAAGAGAGCACTTAACATCCTTCTGAAATTCTAGGAACATGGCCAAGTTCCCAAGGGGATACAAAAACCAAATGACCAGCTCTGCAATGGTTTTCTCGGCTGCCGAACATCGATAGCTTCTGCGAGCTGACTACAACCTTCCTGAAGCATTACTCCATCTCCATGGGGCAGAAAACCACTGATGCTGACCTATGGTCGATCACTCAAGGTTCAACGGAATCTCTCAAATCATACATCTCGAAGTTCAAAACTCTTATCTTGCAGGTCGAAGGCATGAACGACTAGGCAGCACTTCGGGCACTCAAGCAAGGCTTGTGGTATGAATCGGAATTCAGAAAGGACTTGGCTCACCACACTCCGTCAACCATTTAGGATGCCTTGCATATCGCCAACTCCCACATCGTGAACGAAGAAGAGATGCAAATCCTCCGAGCTAGGCACGCACCACCTCGCATTCTGTGATAAACTCAACAGTCCACCGTACAACGAAGCACAAGAAGGCCTCCTTCGGCATCCAAGTACATCCATCACGAAGGTCCTGGCTCGCACAACTACTTGATCAACAACGGAGAAAACAATCCCCAGGGAACTGCGAGGAATCCTGGACGTGGCGGTGGTGGAAGCTCTGGACGTGGACGTGGACGTTCAGAAGGATAGACAAACAATCGTACAGGCTACGACGAGCAGACTGCAAGCTCAACAAGACCCAAGGCCACTCAATGCAAAATTGCAGGACTTTAGACGCGGAACTCACCAAGAAACTCCTCACATGACATCTCGGTAATACTGTTAATATCAAAGATTTTTTCCGTGATACATGTGATATGCTCAAATTTACCCTAAGAGCTAACTGCAAGAGTACAGTTAATTAGTTGTAGTATTTAGGGATCGAATCCAGAGACTTTAAGTTGCCTACAGATTTAAGAATTAAAACTTTACTAAGCAAATTAAATAAATATGACTAATGTAAAACTATTAATTAAAATTCAGAGAATGGGTTTTTAAATTCAATAAAACAAAAGCTAGGCCGTGGGTAATTCTTTGAAAAATCTGAAATTCATAAATAAGATATTAATTAGAGGATGATTAAGAACTGTCCTAGAACATGAATCACTGATGAAAATCAACCAACTATCGTTGCGAAGATTATCTATGTCTAAATCCTAGAACTCCATTTTTTTTTTTTGCAAATTCAATGAATTAAAACAAGCATTAATCCTAGGTTCAATT
>OVAP01003597.1:0-16304 GCA_900406295.1 Aurinia saxatilis
TCTCGTGCTTGATCAGCCATCTCGTGTCCAATGAACAATTCCTCGTCAAGATCCAAACGTCTCAAGTGATCTTGTCTCTCACGTAAGGCTCGAGCTGCTCTTCTTCGTTCCCTTTCCAACTGATTAAAATCCAGATGCAAATCAACAAGATGTCCTTGAGGGTTGCCTCGGGTCATAAACCTTGAAAAAGCAATCAAAGACAAACACAAGAGAAATGATTAGTAAAGAGGAAAGAAAAATAACAGAAAGTAAAAGCTTTAGTCTCAATCGAATTTGAACTCCTAAAGGCTAATACAAGATTCTCTCAATCGAATTTCGGCCTCCGAAAACAGCTTGGTCCTCCGAAAACAGTTTCGAATGAAATCAAAGCCCTGTTTATCCGATTTCATGTTTTAATGACCAGGTTATCGAAAGGCTAAGTCTTCCGATAGTTATCGTAAAGGATGTTGATTATGATTGCTCTATGATCCTATGCAATATATCCTTCTGATGTTTAAGTATTTGGATATATACCAAGTCATAGTCGATTCTTGTGTTTTGCAGAGAACACTTAACCATTTTATGCTATCAATCTTCGGGGGTGGAATCCGACCCCCACATTTTCCGCCAGCTTTTCTGCCACCTCAGCACCCCTTAGAGGACCGTAACCCTGGTTTACTCCTCGGCCTCAACCTTAACCAACCGTGCGATCAGTTAGGACTCCATGATCTCGAGGTCCATCGGATTAACTTTGTCAGCTTGGGATGAGGTCTCTTCACCTTCAGGATTAGCCTCAATCAGTCGGTCTTCCTCGTCCTCCGTTTCCTCGTCCCCATCGTACTCGGAATTTCTTCGAGTCTTCTCTTTGTGAACAGGAGATTCCTCCTCGTCATCATCTTCCTCCTCACTTAGCACAACATTTTGCAACTGTGGGGGTTTGACGTCCTCGGTTAATGCATCCTCGACATCAGAAAGCCGAAAGTCATTCAACAATTCCTCATCAGCATCGATCTGACCGCTCTGCTCAGCGGAAGAACCTAAGGCTAGACGTTTGAACAAGCTAGTCTCCATATCGGTACAATAGCTTGGAGACTAGCTTGTTCAAACTTCTAGCCTTATCCTCTTCCGTTGTTGCTAGAATAAACCCTAAAAATCTATGAAGATTCACCGGAATATCGATTCAACTCGCGGTCCTTATGAATTTTCTCAAGAACCTTAGTTTCTAAACAAAATCAAGGAGAAAGAACAGAGGATTTTTACCTTAGGTTTGCTGTCACTTCACTCCTCACAATGCAAAATGAGAAGTAAGGAGGGGAAGTGGGGATTTTAAAGCAATGGAAGGGAAACTGAAACGTTTTCATCTCGAAAATCTCGCAAGAGACTGTTCACGTTCCTCCCTAAAGGCTTAACTATTCTTAAAACCCACGATTGCAAGCTAAATTATAACCTCACACGTTTGCTTCCAACCTTGCGAGCTTCTTGGGGGGCTAACTGTGGGGGTTGAATATCCCCACATATATTCAGAAGGTTGTAATCTGGGTGAAATGACTAAGTACGGGTCAACTATGTTGAGGTTATCTACTGAGACATTACCTCAGCAACATATTTGTTCAAAAATGTCGAGGTGGTCTACCTAAGTCACTAACTCGGCCAAACCTACATTCGCGAGTGCCGAGATCATTAACGTAATCCTAAGCTCCGCATTATCTTCTTTATTAACCATGCCAAGGAATAAGCTAAATCATGTCCTCGGCCAAGTTCTGTCCCATACATTGCGCATAGGACATAAATTGAATAATTTACTCGGCCCATGCTTCTTGCCTGCTCCTGAAGGCCGAGGTCACACACCTGAGTACGACTGATCGGGCCGAACAATAAGTTCATATCTATCAAAGTTTGAGAAGACCCAAGCCTAAGTACTAATTTGGACTAGCGGACCTAAAGGAAAAAAGCAAGAAGGATCTGGAAGATACGAGAAGATCTAGGAGTTTAACTTATCTCTAAGTCGGTATAATCTTGTATATATACTTCCCTAGGTTAAACTTGTTAGATCATCTCTTTCGGGCTTAAAACTCTAAAATCTTATGCTACGAAAGACTTTCTCTTAACTCTATAATCAATAATGCTCTTCGCTTATCTTGTGTGTGTGTGTCTAAATCAATCTGTTCATGATCCCCTCGAAGGATCTTGAACAAATATTGATTGTGTGTGTTTTTACCCACACAAACTTAAACAAAACTCGATAAGAGATAAATATTGGCTGATACGTAATGGTAATAACAATCATGCATGAATAGAGAAAACCTTGTGAAGGGTAGTCATTCACAAATGAAATATCATCCTAGCCAAATGATTACTATGTGTAGCTTGACCCAATCCCTTGACTGTTTCTCAATACACCAAATTCAAAGACAATCAAGCGCAAAAGTGTAGTCCAATCTACCACTAAGTACCTTACCCAATCCCTTGGTGTAATGTGTACAAAGCAAAACACAAGTAAATTTCAAACAAGCATCCTATTATGACCCAATTCCTTGGAACCATGAATAGAATGACAAGCAACTAGTCTACATTGATCTCTCATAAGAGACTAGCATAAATAAGCTATGACTAAGTGTTTAAGGAAATTAAGCATTCAAAGCAATCTTGTCTAGTCAAGAAAATCATCAAACACCTTGTGTGTTTGGAAGCTATTGATCTATACTCTATTGATCCCTAAAAAAGAGATAGCTTTAATGATCAAAACAAGACAATTCTTGGTTATTCAAGCATTCCAACAAACAAGATGCGATAAAACCTAGAATCTTGTGTGTACCAAAATTCACACAACCACAAACTTGAATAAACGAAAAATTTAAGGGATTGTCGACTATCTTTTTGTACGAATTACTTGTAAAGATGAGAACGGAGAGAACAAAGAGAACTAACAGAAGTAAAAGACAGAAAACAGAACGGAAGAAAAGATGAACTAAAGACAAAATATAGATGAATCACGAATTTTACTGCTAGAGTTCTCTAGGGTTCCAGAGGCTAAGAGATTTTTAGATCCAATGTAAGTTATGACTAGCAAGATATATATACTCTTGGCTAAACCGTCCTAGGTCGTCGGGCTTTTCATTGGCAACCTTCCATTTCTTGCGGACAACTTCTTCGATAGTTTCCTTTTCTCCGATTCTAAAAACTTCCTTTTTGTCGTAGAACAGAGAAAGATTTCCTTTTTCGTAGATTCGCCTTTGATCCTTCTTGAATCTTCTAGAATGACGGTGAGTAATCTGTCTGAAAGGCTTGGCTTGGATATCAACCCATGATGGAATATCCGACAATTTAGCTTGTCGAGAGTGTAATCGGACACGTAGGTAGCATTTCATGATAGTGTAAGTTAATGTTACTTCGTGGATCACACATTCTCGTTGGAACTAAGTACTTAGCTTGATGGATCCACGGAATGGTATTGAACCTTGATGATTGACGTTGTTCTGTGACCAACTATTCGTGTTCGGGTCCCGGGAAGTAATTTTGACGATGTCTCGCGATGCACGACGTGTGTGTGGCTCGCGGGAAGCAAAATGATCGAGTTCCGCGACCCAAGCTATGGCATGTAGGTCGCAGGAACCTCTTGAGACATGAAAGGCTCGAGCCACTCCTCGTCCCAGGTCGCGGTTCGGGCCAGAGGGAGAAAATGGCGAGCTGGCTTGGCTTCATGGGTTGCGGGAGTTGATCTGAAGGCAACACGCGAGCTGACGACTCGTCCAGTTCACGGGAAGCAATCGGACATGGATTAGACGAGCTGGATCAGGACCTTGGGTCGCTGGTCATGGTGCATGGGTGAACGGCGAGCCACATGGCTCAATGGTCGCGGAATGAGACTTTGGACACAAAGCTGCGAGCTGGACGCAACTTGTGTCATGTAAATCTTCTTTGTACCCGAATTATACGAGCTGAGGACTCGTCCGGGTCGTGGGATGAACTCGAATGATGAACGTGCAAGCCGAAGGTAGTCACGGGTCACGGAATGAGTCTTGGTGGTCGTAGGTTGGTTTTATGACCTCATCGTGAGTCACTCCATGCATCGTAGGATTCATGATGGGTCCTCAATGATTCATTTGCGGGTTTTTTAATTCGTTGGTCATGATAGTTCTCGATGACCTGGAATGATCTTTGATACTTAGTCATTTTCAAGCTATCAATCTTGCGGGGTGGAATCCGACCCCCACAATTAGCCCCCTAAATCTGCGTTGCTTGTTTAGCTACGGAGAGTTTCAGTGTTGTATTCGAAGGTCGCAAGATGACTCCGGGTCACGGGATGATGTCTGGATGTTGTTTCCGCGACCCTAAAATTCTCTCGGGTTGCGGAATGAAGTCTTCATGATGTTTCCGCAAGCTGGAAGTCCTCTCGGGTTGCATAATGAAGTCTTGATGTTGTTTCCACGAGCTGGGAGTGGATTTAAGTCGCGGGATGAGAGCGAGAGTGTGTTTCGCGACCCGGGGTTGGTTCCAGGTCGCGGAATGCTGCTTGTGAGTTGTTTCCGCGACCCAGGAATGATCTTGGGTCGTGGAACATGCATTTGTTCCTGGTTCCACGACCCGGGGCAGATCTTAGGTCGCGGAATGTTGCTTCGGACATAAACTTTCGAGCAACTTCCTAGCAAAGTGTAAAAATCGAAATATGTAAGGCATGGATTGTTCTTTAGTACTTGGATTGGTGATGAGTGGTTTGATGTAATCCGTTGAAATGGTTGCTTGCGGAAAAGTTTTCGCTGGCCGTGAAATGAGAAGGAGTATACGAGTATACTCTCCCACTCCCCCCCCCCCCTTTTAATCGGAGGGGCCAACTGAACTCATCACAGGGATGAGCTGCCTACGTCCCTCGAAAGGGATCAAGTCGACTCGTAGTTCATTGTCATTGCTTATACTGGACTAAACGTTGGACCGAGGTTGGATGTCAGTGCCTGGAGCTTCAGATGTGTTGGGCAGGTCCTTCATCCTATGCTTCTTAGCCGGTTTTTCATCTTCGACGTTGTTTCAATTCGGTTTGCGGCGTTTGTGTTCTTCGAGAAGGCAGATGCGCGATTCCTTTTGGATTCCTCATATGGTTTTGGGAACTTCACGCATAGATGGTAGGTCGATAGGACTGCACACATAGATGGTAGGTCGATAGGACTGCACGCATTGAGCTCAGGCAAGGTGTTCCAAGGAATGCATTGTAGATTGTTGGATGATCGGCCACCTAAAACTTGACTTTCTTTGTAACTCCTCCAGCTTGGAATGGCAGATTGATTGTGCCGATGGCCATCAAAGTCTCTCCAGGAACTCTGGCGAGTGGTCGAGGAGCTATGGTGATGACATCTACAAAGCTTCATGTATCGATCAGGATCCGAGCAGTGGTGAAGTCATTGATCGCGAGCTTGATGACAAGAGGATCATTGTGTGGTTGATTGATTCCTTTGGCATCCTTCTCTGTGAAGGATATGGTGCACTCCGGATGTCTGGGTTCGTAGGTCTGGAAGGATACCGCAATTGCTTTTCGTTGGAAAGCTTTGATGGACAAGACAGTGTCGAGACAGTATTGCGAGCCACCCATGATCATGTTGATTCTATGGCGTGAACCATCGTTATGGTCTTCATCATCTGACATGTTTCACTTGTTCTGCTCGTCCGTTTGAGGTTGCTCCGTTGGAAAATCTTCACCTGCATCACGAACAAAGTCTTTAAGGTGGACTGTGTTTCCGAGATAAGCTGCAAGAAGTTTCTTGGTGAGTTATGCGCCCAAAGTCCTGTAGTTTTGCGTTGAATGACATTTAGTTTTGTTTGTCCATCCTTCCGAACATCCACGTCCTCGTCCAAAGCCTCGGCCACCGCCACGTCCAACATTCCTTGCAGCTCCTTGGGTACTGCGTTCTCTGTTGTTGATTAGGTAGTTGTGCGAGCCAGGTCCTTCATGATGGATGTACTTGGATGCCGAAGGAGGCCTTCTGGTGTTCTTATGGACTGTGGATGGCGGAGCAGATCGCGGAACGCGAGCTGGTGCGTGCTTGGCTCGGAGGATCTGCATCTCTTCCTCGTTCACGATGTAGGAGTTGGCGAGATGCAAGGCATCTTGAATGGTTGACGGAGTGTGATGAGCCAGGTCCTTCCAGAATTCCGATTTGTACCCCAAGCATTTCTTGAGTGCAAGTGCTGCCTGGTCGTTCATGCCTTCGATCTGCGAGATAAGAGTTTTGAATTTTGTGATGTACGATCGGAGAGACTCCTTCGAACTTTGAGTGATCGACCCTCAATCAGCATCGGTTGTTTTCTGCCCCATTAAGATGAGGTAATGCTTCAGGAAGGTTGTAGTGAGTTCACAAAAACTGTCGATGGAGTTCCTCGACAGCCGAGAGAACCAATGCAGAGCTGGTCCTTCGAGATTCTCAACGAAGAGAAGACAAATCAGCGTCTTCATATCCCCTTGGGAACTTGGCCCTTTCATGGAGATTCGGAAGGATGTCAGGTGCTCTCTTGGATCGGTCGTCCCTTCGTAGAATGGGATTCTAACTTTTCTGGGATCAGGGATACGAGCTTCTGTGATCCTCCGTGTGAAGGGAGTCATCTGCGATTCTTCGAGAACGTGGTCGATTTCTGGTACGCGGCTGGTTGCCTTGTGGATCTGCGAGTGCAACTCTTGGATAGTGGCTTCTGTTATGCGGAGAGACGCTTTGAGTCGAAGGGTTTCTTCCTTGTGTTCTCCGAGCTGATCTTCGACTTGATCTCCAGGCTGTTTAGTAAGCTCTGGTTATTGAGTATCCAAAGGTGGACTTGCTTCTCTCTCGCGATCGTCTTCGATGTGAGATTGCCTGTTGATCACCGGAGTATCCTTGGTGGGTCGATAGTTCTCTCCGATCCTTGTGTTTGCTCCGTTTGAGCGAAAGGATTCCTGTGAGTTGTCTGTCTCGTGGGATCGAGAAATGGTAAGCCGAAGAGCCTTCTCGAAGCTTTCCGAGGTTGGTTTCGGACTGAGAGTTCCTTCAACCAATCGGCGATGGATTGGTTGATCTTGTCTTGCTTCACGGAGTGTGTAAGAAAGTTGTTGAGCAAGGAGTTGACTTATGCGAAGCCAGTTTGAGGCTCGACGATTCTGTCTCCTCCTCCGTTTAATGGAGTTTGTGTGGTCGGACCTCCTCCGTTGAGTGGAGTCTGCATGGTCGGACTGTCTGGATGACTTCCGTTGTTGATTCCTCCTTTTGGTTGTGGAGTCACCATGGAACCATCAAGATTGAACTGTTGAGTGGTCTGCTCTTCCCTTGCCATATTTGTTGTGGGTTACAAGAGATTCTTCGTGTGGAACAGTTGATGAGTCCCCACAGTCGGCGCCAAATTGCGTAAACCGAAATTCACACAACTAGAAACTTGTATAAACTAAATTTTTAAGGGATCGTCGACTATCTTTTTATATGAATCACTTGTAAAGATGAGAACGGAGAGAACAAAGAGAACGGACAGAATTAAAAGACCGAAAGGGTAACGGAAGAAAAGATGAACGAAAGACAAAATATAGATGAATCACAAATTTTATTGCTAGAGCTCTCTAGGGTTCGAGAGGCAAAGAGATTTTTATATCCAATGTAAGTTATGACTAGCAAAATATATATACTCTCAGTTAAACCGTCCTAGGTCATCGAACTTTTCATGGCCCACCTTCCATTTCTTGCAGACAGCTTCATCGATAGTTTCCTTTTTTCCGATGTTAATCTAAAAAGTTCCTTTTAGCGTAGAACAGAGAAAGACTTCCTTTTCGTAGATTCACCTTTGATCCTTCTCGAATCGTCTAGATTGACGGTCAGTAATCTTTCTGAAAGGCTTGGCTTGTATATCGGCCCATGATGGAATATTGGACAATTTAGCTTGTCGAGAGTGTAATCGGACACGTAGGTCACATTTTGTGATAGTGTAAGTTAATGTTACTTTGTGGATCCCACGTTCTCATTGGAACTAAGTACTTGACTTGATTGATCCACGAAATGGTATTGAACCTTGATGATTGACGTTGTTCCACGACCAAGTATTCATGTTTGGGTCGCAGGGAGTGATTTTGATGATGTCCCGCGACCCACGACGTGTGTGTGGCTCACGGGAAGCAAACCGATTGAGTTCTGCCACCCAAGCTATGTCGTGTGGGTAGCGGTATCCTCTTTTGATGTGAAGGCGCGAGCCACTCCTCGTCCCAGGTCGCTGTTCGGACCAGAGGGAGAAAATGGCGAGCTGGCTTGGCTTTGTGGGTCGCGGGAGTTGATCCGAAGGCAACATGTGAGCTGACAACTCGTCCATGTCGCGGGAAGCATTCGGACATGGATTAGGCTAGCTGGATCGGGTCCATGGGTTGCTGGTCATGGTGCATGGGCGAACGGCGAGCTACACAGCTCAATGGTCGCGGAATGAGACTTTGGACACGAAGCTCCGAGCTGGACGCAATTTGGGTCGTGTGAATCTTCTTCGTACCCGAATCATGCGAGCTGAGGACTCGTCTGGGTCGTGGGATGCACTCGGATGATGAACATGCAAGCCAAAGGTAGTCACGGGTCACGGAATGAGTCTCGGTGGTTAAAAGTTGGTTCTCTGACCTCATCGTGAATCTCTCCATGTATCGTAGGATTCGTGATGGATCCTCGATGATTCATTTACGGTTGTTTTGATTCATTGGTCACGATAGTTCTCGGTGACCTTGATTGATCTTTGATACTTTGTCATTTTCAAGCTATCTATCTTCTGGGGTGGAATTTGACCCCCGCAAATCTATACCCTATTGATCCCTCAAAAAGAGATAGCTTTAAAGAAACAAGAAGCCAAGGTAAACCAAGAAAGCTAAATATCTAGTTCATTCAAGCATTTCACCAAACACCTTGTGTGTGATGAAGCCTAAGATCTTTCTTCTATGATCCCTCTCATAATAAGATAGCATTAATGAACACTAGAACCTAGAAATCCTTGTAGACTAACCCTTTCTCACAAGATCTAACCTATTCAAGCAATAATATACCAAAACCAATAAGCCAATATGGTGACTACTCACTCATAACCACGAAACCCATAGAGATTAAGATTAAAGAAATCATAATCAAAGATAAAGAACATAAGATAAAGGTTTTGGTAAACACAATACTCAATATCTTCAAGATTAAAGCACTAGATCTCAAAGATTACAAAGGAGAGAGTTCTTGTTGTTTTCCTCTCAAAGAGATAATGAAAAAGTGATGCTTATCCTTCCAAAATGACAGCTAATAATTATTTAAAAGAAAATATAAGGAAGGGTCAAAGGGAATTAGTATAAGGTCAACAAAACTTGAGAATGTATAATTTTCCCACGATATCGAGTGTCAATATCGAGTGACACTCGATATTTGGAGACAGGGGCTTCAATTCTTCATCCTATTTCACCTTGGAGCTCATAATACCAGTCTTCGGTGTAAAATCCATAACTTCTTCATATGATCTTCAAATCCGGTGATCCCAGATCCAAGAGTAAACTAACTCATTCCTATAATGCTCCACAAAATTTCAGCTCCATTGAAAAAATTTAAGACCACCATTTGTGCTTCAACCTGAGACCCTTTGGATAGAGCCTTCTAGCTCAAATTTGCTCAAGTTGTCAAAACTGTCCTAAACTCTTCCAAACTTCACCAAACTCTTTAGAGCCTTCATAGAACACTACTAAGAATCTTGAGAAGCTCCATTAATTTTTTCCAGTTTGGTACCTAATGCATATGATTTTGATGCAAAATGCAAGAATGCAAGAGAAAACTCCTAAATGAAAGCTAAAATGCAAAATGTTGATATATGTACAATAAACTAACAGAAATGCATAACAAATAAGACTAAAATACATGAAAACAAGGGGTGAAAAAATGCATAAAACATTATACATCAACTCCCTCCAAACTTAACAATTGCTTGACCGCAAGCAAACAATCAAAAACTAAGTCGAAGGAATAGTTTGAATGTAGGGACTCAAAGCNGAAAAAATGCATAAAACATTATACATCAACTCCCTCCAAACTTAACAATTGCTTGACCGCAAGGAAACAATCAAAAACTAAGTCGAAGGAATAGTTTGAATGTAGGGACTCAAAGCAAACAATAAGAAATCCGTGAACTTTCTAGACCGATTCGAATTAACGCTAGATTTTTACAAGGGAAACCTCTACTCATTCATGCTCAAGCAAATATAGCAAGGAAGAAGAGATCAAATGATGCATACAAGCAATTTCTTCCATTCTACCCATCCCAAATTCTCGAAAGTCAAATTTTCACTTAAACCAATTCACAATCATCTCCTGGAAATCAACACTGATTACGAATAATAAAAGAGATGCTACAAGAGTGATTCTAATCTGAGTTCTTCTAGGCAAATTTCATCATCAATTATACAATTCCAACCGTAATACAACTCTCTTAATGAATTTTTCATCCCCCCAAACTTATTCCATTCTATTTTACACAAGTCTCAAGAGCAAATTTTCTATGCCACTCGAATTAAAGCCCACAAATCTCAATCCCCTAGATTAGGCAAAGAGACTAATACTAAAGGAAGAAAACGACTTGCAGCTCTAATGCTTATGAAATTTTACACATGAAACATTTTTAGAAAAGGCCTAACTCAATAAAATATGCATTGGTTTGAAAAGATGCTATGGGATTTTAACATGGTGGGGTTTCTTAGAAATTGAAAAAGCGGTGGTAAAACGGTGAAATGTACAAAAATCCATACATGTGATCAATGGCCATAATCAAGGAAAATTAAATCAGATTAAGACCAATAACTAGGGATGGTGTCAAATCAGACGAGCTTTCAAAAACAAAGAGTCACTAATTCGCAAGGTGCTAAGTCATGGTTTTCGGAAATCCCGCAAGTTAAATATAGCACTAATAATAATCCATCTAAAAAACGAATACAGCATCGATACGGGAAAAATCATCATCGTCCCCCTCCCCCATTTAATTTAATGCAAAAGAGTTTTCTAGATACCAAAAATCCAAAAAAAAAAAAAAACTCAAAAGACTGAAAAAGGACGACTCAAGGGAAAAAAAATGACTCAAGAAAAATCGAAAGAAGAAACAAGGTTAGTCACACACTTGTACCCTCCCCTAAACTTAATTCACATCGTCTCCGATGTGTAAAATAAGTATGAAAAATAATACAACAATAAAAANATGACTCAAGAAAAATCGAAAGAAGAAACAAGGTTAGTCACACACTTGTACCCTCCCCTAAACTTAATAAACATCGTCTCCGATGTGTAAAATAAGTATGAAAAATAATACAACAATAAAAATGAAATAAAACAAAAGAAAGAAAAATAAATAAAGAAAATAAAAAAATTTACCTAGTGGGTTGCCTCCCACTCAGCGCTTGTTTGAAGTCATTAGCTTGACTTATGAGCAGAGGATGTTAGTCATGAGAATTTAATGGTTCAGCGAACCTCCCTTTGGTCCTCCGCCTGGTAAAACAAGGAACAAAGCGTGCAAAAAGAGACACAATTTTCCATGGCAAAGGGGAAAATTATAATCAAAGACATTTACTACAAGCATATCATATAATGAGGAACGGTGTCGATCGACACTCATTGGGAAAAATCAATGAAAACCTTAACTCTAGAATATGAACAATGCAATCAAGCAATCTATCTCTCGCTGAGATTAACTATCTTAGTTTAAACACTAGAAAGACCAAATCTCTTTGAGATATCTTATGGAATTTAAACTAGCATTAACAAACCGATTCAATTGTTCACTAACTATTCTAAACCAAATCTTTTTGAGAAAAGATAGCTAGCTATCTTAAGATTGCTTCCAGCAATTTATTAGCACTCTCATGCATAATAAATTCCCTGTGATCTAGAATCTAGATGGCAAACCTAAAGTATAGCATTAAGAACAATCTAAGAGAAGAGTTAATCAATGGTTCATAAATTAAGCTTAAGGTTAACAGACTTTCATCCTAATTTAAGAACTCTAAACCTAAGTAATAAACAATTCATACATGGCAGAGCAATCCATCATGCAATGATCAGTGAAAGCAATAAACTGAATATTAAAGAAATAAAAAAGGTTCAGTGCTTTCTTCTCCATTACAAAACTCTATGAGAATAAGCATATTCAATATTGTTAAACAATGGCGAAAACAAAGTATATATAGGGTCACAGACAAATTTTAAAAATGTTAGATTTGCAAATAAAAATATGGAAATCCTCTTGATCTTGCGATTTGGGGAATATTGCTGATGTTTTTGCCATTTTTCTTCGTTTCCTTTTTTGTCTCTTCAATATTGTTCCATATTTGCTCTATAATTCTTCTAGATTGTTCCAAAGCTCCAACTCGTCCATCCACCTAAAATGACTCTTTTGGACTCTAATGATAATAATTTAGACTCTAAAATATAACTAAGTATATGTTTATTATCATAAAAACCGGTAAAATATAAGATATATCAACTCCTACAGACTTATCCTTTGCTTTCCCTCAAGAAAAACATAAACTAAACTGTGGAAGAGATTTGAAATATAGAACTCACCTTGCTTTAAAGTGTTTAACCGATCTTAGTCAACTTAGTAATCCACACATTAGCTCGACTAATTCCAAACTTGACCGTCATGTACTTCTCCATAGAATTTCTTAGCACTCCAAATAAACCCAGAGCCTTATTACGAAGTCGATGCCATTTTCATAACTTGTCTCTTCTTTTGATCCCAATGCCTTTGAAAGTTCTAGACTCCTTTCCCATTCAATGTTTGACAAACCCACACTTGAACAAAAATATTCACTATTTTCCCCCAGACTTGAGTAGCACTAATAGTATATATTTTGGTTTTGGAGCATCGAGATATTTAGTCTCTAGCAAACCTTCAAGTGTTCTGTTTCTCTTGAATATAAGTGCCATCATCTGAAAAGTCTAGGACACCCTTAGTAGTTTGTCTAAATGGTATGATGAGTCACTTTTTTGAAAGGGAGAGTAGCAAATGCTTTCTCTTACTTGTTAAATCTGGCAAGCATGAATGGATGAATCAAATCCTAGTGCTCTAATCACATTAAATAGGTGCAATAAGCTCCAACCGTTCGGTTCTTCGTAACTTAGCATGGGTCTCTTTGTACTACCAATTGGGCCTTGGATTTTTCATTAGTCTTCTTCTGAAATTAGCCTTGCTAATGATGGTTACAAATATGAAGAAGACACAATATAAAAAATCCAGGAAAAGATCATAGTTCTAACTAGTTTTGACTCGATAAAACGACTCGATAAAACCAAATTCTTTGAAATTATCACAAAAAAAAAATTAAGACAAAGAAAAATACATCAATATTTCCCTCCCCTAGACTTGAATGACACTGTCCCCTGTGTGTAAATAATCTCGAGGCGAGAAAAAAAAGAAGCATTAATCGAAAATGCCAAAATCAGAAACATTTACCTTGTTCCTCCGTCGTGTGTCGATCGACACTGATGATGGTGTCGATCAACACCAATGGGATCAAGCGACAATAAAAAATGTCGGTCAACACAAAAAGGTATTGGCCACTAAATCTGATTTATTTGAAATAAATATTTTTTCTTTTATTGTATAGTATAAAAATGTATTTATATCATTATATACGAAGCACTATTTAGTTTTCTGCGCTGTGGTTAAAAGTTGGTGTAAATTGTCTCATATGCCCTTAAAATTTCTGAGAAAATTACCTTCCCATTCGGAAAAAGACCTTGATATCCAATTAGAAGTCGAATATATGGAAACAATTGTCCCTGGATAATCCTTATTTGAATCTCTCTGCCCTTATTGAATCTCAGCCGATTGTTCATACGATCTTACCCTTAATGAATTTTTTTCCTTGTAGACATTTTGTCTTTTTATACCAAAATAAAATATTTCTAGAGCTTCCTTGGATCCGACTGCAAATGGATCTTTTTGATCACCGGATCCGGGTTCTATACTCGGATCACATCTTATTGAATCGGTTTTTCGTTAGGTTATTAATATTTTAATAGTTTTTTAGGTTATTAGTTTATTATAGGTATCAGTGATATTAGGTTAATGACCCCTATATATATATACAGAGAGAAGAGAGGTCGACAATACCTTTTTTTTTATTTTGCGGCTTGGCATTAGGGTTCTCGCAGTTGCTGTGGTTTATATTGTTGTGATTGATAATGTTAAATTGCTAATTGTTAATGGGTTCCATTTTCGTGTGTAATTGTATGGAGTAAGGTTGTATGGAGACAAGTAATCCCACGTTTTGATCTTCGCAGTAAGTTTTAGTTGTTAGGGTTCTAACTTGATTTTTTTATGGAATAATTTTTTTCTTATTTTAAATCCTAACGTGTATCTTTTCTTGATCTATTATCATAACATTTTAGAGATCTGGAGCATTATTTTTGTAAAGCAGAGCATTATTTTTGTGAAGTAATTTTTGTGTGTATCAAAGCGTGAATTAGGTGGTTCTTTTCCTTGACATCAGAGGTACTTTATTGTTTTGGGATTTAAATTTGAGTATATTTTGAATTTTTAGGTATTGTATGCTTTGTATGGCGATTTTTGTTATTGGAATTTTTGTATAGTATATCATGATAACCCAAATTTTATCTGTTTATTTATGACTTTTGTTTTTCGGTTTTTTTTTTAAATGTGTTATCTCCTTATAGTATATTTATAATTAAGTTTTGTTTTTCTGTTTTCAAACATTTTTATCTGTTTTTTTTATGTGTTGTCTCTTATAGTATATTGTTATATTTTTTTTTTTGGCAGATGGTCGTGGACGTGGTCGTGGTCGTAGTCGTCTCTGTCGATCTGATGTTGGCTTGAATTATCCTAGGCCAGCACCGAATGAGCATCGTGTATCACGTTCCAAGAGGATGCAGTTTCTAAAGCACAGGTGAGATTTTTTATTTATTTTTTCTTTAATTTTTTATTATTTTTATTTTTTATTATTCTCTATTTTTTATTTATTGGTTTAAAATTTTTAATTTTTGCGAAATTTTTTTCCTTTTAGTATACACTTTTTTCTTTTAGTATACATCTTTATTTTATTTTTTAATTTCTTTCTTTTAGTATACACCTTTTTATTTTAAAGTGGCTGGTATTTTCGATTTATAAGGATTGCATTTATATTCTCTGTATATATTTGGAAATAACGTGTTCGTTGATATTGGGAAAAGATATGTTCTTTGGTTCAGACTTTTTAGGGTTTGCTGATGCTATCTCTTTTTCTGAATTTTGTGTGTTCCCAACACATGTTCTATGAAAGGTTCGGTTTCGTGCATGTTCGTTGTATTTCCTTTCCCGAGGTTTGGAACGCATTTTTTTTATTTTCTCGCATATATTACGTTTATTGATTCTTACATAGAGTGTTAGAGTTTTTTTTTCAGAGCTTCTCATATTCCCGCTATGGTTTCTTTGTCTTCTTTGACGCCGGAGAGTGAGAGATTGATTCGGGTAAAGTTGTTGGAGTTTTGGTATTGTCGCGATGATGCTTATCGTTTGTCCGTTGAGATGATTTTATATGATAAACATGTAAGTTTGATTAGTTTTCTTTCGAAAAATATAGTTGCGTTTATTAGTACAAATCTGTGATTTTAGGAGAATGTATAAATCATTTGTGATGTTAGGGTGTTCACATACATGGATCCATTTGGAACCCCAATATTCGTGAGAATGAGAGGTTCCTGGTTACTGGAAAATGGATCCAGATATGGAATTTCCAGTGTCTCCCGAACAGAGCGTATGTGGAGTATTCTATTGTTACTACTACTGAAGATGATTATATGTTTAGGATTGGTTCTTCGACTGTGGTACTGAGTGGAGGGCTTTATCCTCTTCTTTGTTTTACAATTTTGTTCACTTTGAAAATATAATCTCGAAGACTGTTGATCCGTTCTTCTGTTTTGGTAATTTCTTGCTTTATGTTTTTTTAATTTAAAATATTTGATTTTGCGTTATTTGGTTATATAGATTCGTATATATTTATCCGTTTCTTAATTTCTAAATTTTGTGGAATGTACATTGTGTTTTTTTAAATGCAGATTTGATAGGCATGGTTGTCAGTGTTTCTCAGATTCGGAGGGTGAATCTCATACCTCATGATTTCCCTCTTGATGAGATGGTTTTTGAGTTTCAGAATGTCGAGTAAGTATTGCGTTTGTTGGTTATATGTTCGTGTTTTTACAAATATTCATAAGAGAGATAACGAGTTTGGTTATCTAATAACGAGTTTGGTTTTAGGGGTATGCGTATTAGGTGCAAGGTTTATGGTGGTTGTGCTCACTATCTCAGTCGAATTTGGGGGTCTCTGGGTGGTTTGCCTATGA